>JAJMLP010000005.1:252005-319557 GCA_030569815.1 Diutina ranongensis (nom. inval.)
CCCTTTTTTTTTTTTTTTTTGGTTGTCAGTCAAAAAAGCAAATGCGTATCCATCGAGTTACATTTTGGGGGTGATCTTTCTCCGCTCGATAGCAAGAGTACCGTCGTATTACGGTTGTAGCCAACAGAAACTATAAGTGATTTCCCGTGAATGCCATTCGGATCCGAGTGATCAGGATCGACGCGAAATCTTGTAGTCAATTACGGGGACTCGAGGATAATTCCAGACCTTCCGTAATCGATGTTGTGTCGAGATGATCATAGCAAACAATATTGGTAATCACGAAGTGATATTATATAAATCTCAATAAAATTGTGCTGTGTCATCTACATATACACGTAAATACGGGCAGTGTGCCTTTCTTGTGTTTTTATCCTTTTAGGAACAATGTCTAGTCATTGGACGGAACTATTCGGCTTTTACCAATTTCCAGTGACCGCATCGGTCTCCTTGAGAAAATGCCTCATTGCTGGAACATTTTAACCTCCGAGGAAGCTACCCCGGACTAAGTATGGAATAAGCGAGCATGTAGCGAATGCTCCATACGATTTAATCTTTTGATATCACACCCCCTTTGTATAGACCAATTTTTTCTTGGCCCGATGAAATTTTGGAGGAAAAGAAATCTTCATGTACGTACGATAGCTTAAATACAAGGATTACATCGCACAACCTAAACAGGACGTGTCTGTGCAGGTGATACTTACCTGTTTTTGCTTCTTGCATCTTTATAAGTCAAGCACCATCCCCACTTTCACCGTGATAAGCCTCATACAATGATCCTGCTTAAAGGTCTCCTTATATTATTGGGACTACCACTACGACTGGTACGTGTCATGATTAAAGCCTGCTTGGGGGTTAGTCCATACCGGAAATATAACCATCAACCTGTCAACCTGTCTAAGGTAGCATGTTACAATTCATTCTTGCTGTTGCCAGTCAAAGATTGTAAATATGTCTGTTTCCTCCCTAATCAAATGTTATTGACAAAGTTAGTTAAGCCTGCTCATTATCGCTTTGTTCAGAAATGTGGTTCCTTTGGTAAATTCTACGACGACCACCTGTTGTGGTTAGTTGAACAGCCAGATCGTAAGGTGCTGGATCCGGTATTAATCTATCTTCATGGCGGTGGTTATTATTTTGAAGCAGGGCCCCTGCAAATTGAACTGACATTGGCGATTTGGTCGATTTGTAATCATGAGTCGTTAAATTTGTCAGTTTTATTTTTAGACTATGATTTGGCTTGTAAAGGGTATACCATTCCTCATCAGTTAATGCAACTACATGAAACTTATACCAAGTTGGTGGAAGAAGGAAATGAAAATATTTATTTGATGGGGGACTCTGCAGGAGGTAATTTGGCAATTGCGTACTTGCAATACTTGCGACAAAATCAATCGGATGCAAAGATTTCGAGACTTCCATTCCCGAGAAAAGTATGTCTTGTGCTGCCGTGGGTAAAGATTTCCCCTGATGCTGAACAATTTCAACCCGGTAATCTGTGGTATGATAATGATGGACGAGATATTATTGCTTATGATGTTTTTGCTGATAGAGATCGGGTTAATGAAATTATTGGAGATACGCCTTTGGAACAAGTGATGGTATCTCCAGGTAATTGTGACTACTCGACAAAAGATTGGGAAGATATTCCAACATTTAGCGACCCTGATTATGATGTCATGGTTGTCCTTGGAGAAGATGAAGTGTTCCGGGATGATATTTTGGAATGGTCAAAGTATGCATTGGATTGTCCTCTTTACGATAATCATCATTATGGAGATTCCGATGGCATCTTTGATCCAGAAAAGCATCAATATATTAGAGAAGGAGTTGAAGGGACTAGTAATGTCCGGGTGTTTGTCGAACCATATGGGGTTCACGATCTGGTGAACTTTTTTGAAAATCATTTACTTAAAAAATTAGCAAAGCATCCAAAGCTGGTTGACGACATTGATCCCAACGAATATTTTGGCATTCTGAGAATTGCTGACTTTTTGTTGTCATAGAGGTTTGTTATAGAGAAGAACGATAACTAACAATAAACAATACTTTCATGGACCCCCCGTGTTCACCACTGGAAATTAATTACAGTTACATTTAATTAGCCATGGACAATGTCACTGATAAGGTCATTGTGATCTTTATAACGCCTTAGGTGCGTCACTTTGGATTACTGTTTATGTGAGAGCGACGTATATTATTTACTAAAAAGGCCACGGACATCGGAAGAGAGTAACGCCTGTTCTTCCGACACAAAAAGCTCATTAACGCGTCACAGGGGCTAGCCACGATAAGAATTAAAAATCGATATTATCGATGACAACGCCTGCTTTCTAAAAAATACCATGACATGTGGCAATTGGTTACGACGCTGGTCACCTCGGATGGTAACATAATTTTGCAACCGTAATAGCCTTCGTGTCATCACACCATTGAGTGGTTACTGCTAACGCATTTTATGATGCCGATGAGGTTTTTATCAGAAATTGGTGTGAGATACATCTAGTTCATCGGATATCTGGAACATTTAATAGAAGCATGAATTTCAATTGCCAACTCGGTAAACTATAGATTTCCTTTGGAGTCATCAAACAATAATCGTGTCATTTATTAGCTTTATCTCTGTTAATCTTAACTCGTCAAATATTTCCACATTGTCGGAAACTTTCCTACGAGGATGTGGCCAGAATAATTGAGTATGCAGTACCCAACATCTTTCGAGTGTTTTGATCTCTGGTCAAAAGTGTTGACAATCAATCCACCTTCGCGTATTTTATCTTTCAAATTGAATGACTTTGTGGACCTGCATAAATGTGGATACAGCCACGATGAACTTTTTATTAAACGTCGGATCTAGTTGTGATAGTGGTCACTCCCAGTATAATACATATCTAATTACTCTCATTATCCTCGTCATTCTTTTTCATTCTTGCAATCTTCACCAATGGGGCTAACAGCAGAACATCATCGGCTTCGACGATGAAGGGGTCTGTCAAAAGCTCCTCGGCAGTCCCTCTTTCATTAAAGTCAACCAGAAGACACCATGCTAAAAACAGGCGAATGTCGGTAGATAAAGCTTCAGGCTCCTTCAATACCGGAGTTCCATTTGTAGCAATGAGATAAAGTGCCCGTAATGGTGTTTCATTTAAATAAGGGGGTTCTCCTTCGATCATTTCAATAACCATAATCCCCAACAGCCAAATATCAACCTTGGGACCATATTCCTTTCTCAGAACAACCTCGGGGGCCATCCAATAAGGCGTACCCACCATTGTAGTTCGCTTCAAATTAATTTCATTGATTTGAGCACAAAACCCGAAATCTGTCATCTTAATGTTACCATGTAAATCCAATAATAAATTATCGGATTTAATATCACGATGAATGACCCCTTTAGAATGCAAAAACGAAAGCCCTTTAAGTGTTTCTCTGCAGACAGCACCAATTTGGCCTTCACTCATTACCAGATGGGTAACAATGTCAGTCAATGACCCGCCTTCCATATATTCCATAATGACCCAAAGGTCACCTTTGACCAAGTACAGGTCAATGAAGTTGACAATATTTGGATGCCTCAGACCCTTCATTACCAAAATTTCATTTATAATTAATTCCTTCTTTGGTTGTTGTTCCAAGTTCATTTGTTTGATTGCAACATGCTTCTTGGTATTATCAACTTCTTCAGCAATAAACACTCCGCCCAGAGCACCTTGACCAATCTTCCTTAAGATTTGATAAATGCTAGTTGGATCGCCATCGGAACAAATTGATTGCAACTTTGTAACAACTTGTTGATGCTTCCGCTTTTTGTCTTCCCGCTTTTTCGCTTGCAATATTTGAGCTTGTTTTGCATCCCGACCAGGTTTCTTTGTGGAACCAGACACCAGTGATACTTGGGAAAGTTGATGTTGCTTTTGCAATTTTTCCAGGGCTTGTCTAGCAAGCAGCTGGTGTTCATAGTACTTATCCTTAGAATCGCTCAGTGTAAGCAGATCAAGAGCTTGGGAGGGACCGTACGCTGCGGGAGGCAGCAGAATTGGGGTAGAAATAGTTGCACCTGGTTGCTGTTGTTGAATAGTAGGAGGTTGTTGTTGGGGTACGGGGGGTGGTTGTGTTTGAGCAGGTTTTGGCAGTTGAGGTAATGCAGGAAGAGACGAACCACCATTCAATTGCGGCAGAACTGGACCCAATGTAGTGGGTAACCCTGCAGTGGTAGTAGGGGGTGGAGGTGCTTGTGGAAGCTTAGATCTTGGCGCATCTTTTCTTTGCTTTGGTACATCAATTGATTCAAACCGCAGAGATTGCGTAATTGGCGCTGTTGCCAGACTGTCTGCTTGGTCATAAGAATAACCAACAGTGTGCAGAACTAACAGCAGTGAATGCAGTTTCGATTTTGGAATCAGAGGCATCGTTGGTGGTGAAATGCCGTTAGCCTTATTCACCAGCAGTTCCGACAATTTTCTTGGTCGCAAGCCCTTGAGTGACTTCAGCGAAAACAGACGACCCATAAAAGACAGAATTTTTGTGGGCGAAGTCTGTACTGGAGTTTGGGCAGTAGAAACAGGAGCGGTAGTTGTTGGTACATTAGGTGCACTATGTGCACTTGCACCAGGCAGCTGTCGTTGAGGAGAAGTCCCTGGAGGTTTAGGTGCTGGTCTCAGGGGAATGAAGGATTCATGTGAAGGTGGCTGTTTTGACGCAAGCACCGGCGCCAGCGCCAGAGGCAGCAGTGACCCAACAGGAGTCAGAGGAGGCGACAGCAGCGAATGAGTTGTCATCAGGCCCAGATTATTGCGAGTTTCATATTGGAACTTCTTGAGGGCATGGTCATCAGGGTTTTCAGACAGCCCCTCTTGGTAAAATGCCACGATATCCATAACTGCTTGAGGATGTTGTTGTTGTTCGTGTTTCAGAATACCCAGCGCCTGTAACAAACGTTCCCATTCAAGGGGCAACCCCGTGTACAGACCATCATCATCAATACCGACATGAGCCACATGTTTGGCATTAAATGGAGTTGAAATCTTCATGTTTATCGAATCAGCAGCCCCCAGAGACGACAGACCATTTGGCAGCAGCGAGCCCTTCAGCTTGTTGCCAAACATTTCTTTAAGTACGCCACGAACACGATTCCCCAGCTTTCGCTTTTTTGGTGCAATTGGAGACTGCTTTGTACGCGACAGTTGCAGCAAAGTTGACGTGGTAGTGGCTTGACTTACCAGACGTTGTGATTGAGGAAAAGCTTGAGGTGGCAGTCGAATTACAGTAGCTGACAGTGGAATACGCAGCAGAGGCAGCAATAGCGGCATCTGCGATGGCACAGGAGGAGCCGGGGAGAGGGAGGATGGCGGAGGGAGGAGCAGTGAAACTGCTGGGGCCTTTGGAGTATGAGGAGGAGCAGACTTTGGCGACAGCGCCGGCAGGCTTTGCTGAGGGATCACTGGGGATTGGAAAGTTGCTGGAGGAGGGGTTGAAGTAACGCTCGAATCGAGATTGTGATCGATTTTGGGCAGCGATGCAGCATTTACCCCGGAATCTGTCTTTGATTGAGTTGGGCCGACTTCTTGATCTATATTAGGTAAAGGAGGGGCTAAACCTTGTTCGAGTTGGGGCAGGGAAGAGCCAGCCTCATTACCCAGAGATTTCCTGGAAATCGGCAAATCAAGTTGACGGGGTTTCCCCGGATCAAGAGTATTGGTACTGCTTGATGAAGGGGCTCTTGAAAAATTTGGAGGGTTTTGTTTCTCAGAGGGAAGCGCTGGTTCTTCAAGGGCGACAGGTACCATTAACTTGGGGGTACCACCAACATCGGGAGGAGGTATCGATGACGATAGCGATGAATCAATAGATTCATGGAAAGCTACCGGCTCTGCTGTTACCTCTACCTCGGGGACATCAACGAAATCGTCACCAGTGATTGAGTGGGCACGGGGCGGCTGAGGCAGCATGACCGCAGAACCTTCCATAATTAATAAAATAAAACTGAGTCGGGGTTGTCCAGTACACAGTTATGGGCCAAGCAAACGATGAGGCCAGGTTTGTTGTGATTTGTGAGGGAGGGAACGTGGAGGGATGTTGTGGTAGATGTTGGTAGGTTAACTGGTGGAAAAAAAAACGAGGTGGTGCGCGCGGATTGAACAGTTTATGAGAGGGGGGAGGGCATTATGAACGGCTCCTAGAGAATGGGTGCCTTAAATCTAGATAATTGTTAATGGAAACGAAATAATCTCCCCGGGTCATTGATGGCGGTAATGTCGACGTTTCTGACAACTAGATATACTTGAGCTAAATCCATTTACCCCACCTTAATCAGGGGTAAAAGCAGTAAACTGGGGGTGGGGGTTTGAGGAGATACCAACTACTAACGAATACCCGCAGCTTACTGTCTACCATTTGTGGTTGCAAGGGCAACCTTGATTTAAACTGTATTTTATTAATTCTTGTCACCTGACGCCATCGGATAAAATTCCACGTTGAATCTTGTCCCTATTGCATACGGCTAAAGGGTGCGTTGCATCGAAAAATTGACCAAACGACGACGTTACTTTGGAAATGGCATGACAACAAATGCGAGGTCTAGGTTAGGGGAAAACAATCGATGGTTAGATTAATTATAGCGTCGAGCTAACCTTGTCTTAATTTGCAACATGGTTTGTTGACCCCAGGTTTTGATCCCCTACATATTATAACAATGCCCGCTAGAATCCTAAATGCTTTTTTTATTACTTTAATTTCGTGTCGAGAAATCATTGTAAAAATAGCGGAATTTGGTTATAAATAAAACATACTTTTTGTATGAGCCCTGAAACTTACTTGTCATTGGCCAACAGTGACGAGGGGAGGTAAACGTTCTATGCCTTTCTCCCCTGGGGCTGATTCAAATGGCAAACATCGGCAATGCATTTGTTGGCCAATTATAGCCCGCATTGCAGTGAAGACCACATTTTTGTCGATATATAAGATCCTTGCATATGAACCCGTCGACCAATTATACTCGAGATTTTAAGGGATCATTAAACGAGAGTGAGATTCACGTACGTTATGTGGTAATGTTATCATTATAGGAGAAAACTAATGCCTCGTCAATTAATTAATATTCCCCCCTCCCACCCCCACCGTGGCCATCGTTGCGAGCGTTTACATGCATCACATGGAAATGAAGCTCGGTACAATCAAAGTAATCGCAAGTAAAGTGAGATTTGTTCTATTATTTCATAATATGATTGTGATGTTGACCAGCCAGGGGGTGAATTTTATACTTTAGTAAATGATTTGATCTGATTATAACTAATCGGCATTGATTTAGCCCTCAACACATCATTATCTGGGTTATAGCAATCTTCAAACCTTGTCTTTGATTCTGTGACTTATTTTAGAAAAATTTCGGAAATTTCATAAAATTGGAATATAAATAATCATTTAGTTCCTGATATATATTTTAACCCCCTTGTCACGACCTATAGTGGTATTATATTGTAAAATGAATAACTGTTGGGTAGCTTTATGGTGATCTCTTATCTCTCTTCCCCTTCACCAAATATGACCCAACATTCTCATCATAGACGTAATTCCCCATTTTCAACAATTTGCCAACAGCATTCTTGATTACCAGGACACCATTTTCCGAATGGATACCTCTACCAGTAATAATTCTAATTTCATCAATGAATACCGTTTGCAGACCAAACTTGTGTAATTGACCTTGTGCCTCTCTCATTTGAGTTTCCTTACTCCACCAAATCTCAAGAGCCAATTTTGTCGTCTTGATTGCAACAGACAAGGTAAAACCATGTAAATCTAATTCGGTGGACCGTTCAAGTTTGATATCTTCAACCATGCTCAGGGCTTCAGCAGGAATTGACAGCCCTTGATGCTTCTTGAAATTTTCGAAACTAACACCAACTAATGCTCGGTTTTTAGTGTTACCAGATACCAGCCATTGAGTTCTTACACTCTTATCGGTGGCAGCTTCAGCAAATGTTTTCCCCATAGTTCTCATCTGAGGTTCAGGCTCTGGCATCAGAACCGCCATTTGAAGCTTTTCTTCCTTAGTAAATTGAGTAGGTTGGGTCCGTTTGCAAATGATATTGAATTTTTCACTGATTTTATCGGCAAGACCGCTATGAATTAATTCAGTAACAAAAATAACCACTGCATGGAGGTTACCTTGAAAAAAAATTAACAGCTTCACCAAGAATTTCAAGTTAAACTTGGACCGGAATTGAGGGTTCAGATTATAAACTTCTTTAAGTTCTTGGGCTTCAGGATTGGTCGCCTTGTATTGATATCTCCGAAGAGTTTGTTTACGTCGACCTCCACGTTGGACACGGCGGTTGGAGGTGCCAGTATCAGATTTTTCTTCTGGATGATACCATAAAATAATTTCACAAATGGCATCTTCCAACTTATGAGTATGATTCAAGTAACTTTGCGCCACCGCCTGCGGTACGCCGAGCAAAGACACAATGGTTTCAAGTTTATTGTTATGTCTTGGGGTCACATAGTTAGCAAACCCATTATCATCCTGGTTCAATAAAAACTCTGTTGCCTCGGAAACGTCACAGTGGTGGGAAAGAAGAGCTTGTTCAATAGCATCAAGATCAAATGAAGGGAACACTTCCTTTAATTGATATACATCGGCACCAAAAGTCTTTTCTGTAACGTCATCCTCAAATTCTTGTTCAAGTAATTCTGAACGCTCTTGTTCTTCAAAAAGATACTCGATCAATTCGTCGATATCGGTAGAAACGTGGACAAGCATTTTGAGTTCACTAAGAGCAAGAGTAGGGAAAAGATCTTGAAGAAGATCGACCGTTTGACTAAAGTCTTCAGAATCTTCATCTTCGAAGAAATCATCTAAGGTAACTTCATCATTGGCCACAGAACTTGAAGGTGAGGGCGACTTGGTGACAGTAGTGGGGAAACTGTCAAGAGTAGGAACACGGGGTGGATCTGGGCGAGCAGTTGCACGTCCAAGATTCAATGTCTTCACACGACCACCATCGGCACTTGGGCTAGAAGTCCTTGATTTGTTTGAGTTGAAGGCCACAGCGTCATTTGCAGGAGAGGGTGATTTACTCTTGGAACCCTTTTGACCTCGAGAAGATGATTTCGTTTTTGATGACAAATTATCCTTGTTACTATCGTTGTCAAGACTAATTTTATTCATGTCCCGCTGTAAATCACTCATGATTTCGTTGAATGCCGTCAGAGGTTTCTTTTCAAGTTTCCCAGGAAGTAACTTTTCCGTCTTTTTAGCAGCATTTCTGGGGGATTTTTCTTTTCTAAAGTTGGAGGCATCATTCTTCACTTTTGATGTGGTCGAATTCATTAGGTTTTTTGGTGACTCAATGATATTTTCTATCACACTAGCATCGAGTGTAAATAATGTATTGACGGTACCTTCAAATACCATCACCAATGACATCAAGAAAAACCCTTCATCGCCGTTAACAAAATCATAAAGTTGATTCGGTATCCTAAATTGTACCAGTAGTTGTATCCGGGACAAGAAATCCTTCTTTATTCGTTGGTATTCATCCGATTTGCTTCCGGCGATTATGTTGGAACCAGGGTCGGACTCCCGGAGGTATTTTAGAAGCAAACTAATCGGAGATGAATGCTTTAATTCTATGGTGGCTTTCTCAAATGTTATCCCCAATAATCCTGCCACTAAACAAGTATTCCAGGTATTACCTTTTTCTAAATTGGCCATTCTTTCCAACCCATCACAGATTTGACGATGTAAAGTGGGCGACAGAACGGGTAAAGCAAGGTAACGAAAAGGTCGAAGACGGTACCCTTCTTCATCGACAGCTTCTTCGAGGTCTTTGGCATTCTCAAATTGCTGCTCCCATTCAAAATTAATGGAATTGGCGTTCCATGTGCACAACAGCATTGGACAAGGTCAGTATCGATGAAGGTGTACCAGATGTTACTCGCGCTTGAACGACAAGTGGATAGAAATCTCCACCCAAACAAAGACATTGTTTTACAAGCAACTTGAACTCAATGACCCAATAGACTAAAAGCGCAAGATATCATGTAATCGTTTCTAACCGGTTGACGGGATTCTTTTATTTTTGAACATTTTGTCATAATTAAACAATGTATCACAAAAGACCTCGGTTACGACTACAGTATTCGTTGGTCAGATTGCTGACAATAACCAACCGGGCGAATATCCCCAATCACGTTATAATAATATCAAACAAATCAAATCGTTGTTTTTGTAATTAGACGAACCGGGATTTGGGATGAAATACCAGTCAAAATTTTACCCGGAGAAATACCCCAAGAAATTTTGTGGAGTAAGAAGGAGTATGTTCCTCATTTAGGTGATTACAGCCGCCTTATCTTACTTACTTAATAGGTATAGCATCGTTATTGTCTTAAGTTTGACCACTATATATCTTATTACAACCACATTAAAATAATTTTACAAGCGAATACTCATAAGGTGTCATTGACACCCCCCACGGTTTCCCTGGTTCCGTTTATCGTTTGTGATAACTTTTCAGACAAACCCCTCCACCTGCATCACGAATATTTTGCAAGATAGGTGATAATTTAAATGTAATTTCTTACTTTATTGGTAAAGAGAGCGACATTTCAATAGGGGGGGATATCTATGCGCTCATACAATAGGATGAAGCGAAGATGATAACTTCCAGAAAAGGGAAATCATTGACACAGAGTTGTGATGGTAGTAGTTGTGGTTCCACATGCTAATG
Organism: Diutina ranongensis (nom. inval.); assembly: GCA_030569815.1. Classification (NCBI taxonomy): domain Eukaryota; kingdom Fungi; phylum Ascomycota; class Pichiomycetes; order Serinales; family Debaryomycetaceae; genus Diutina; species Diutina ranongensis (nom. inval.). Next base: position 262,742 of record JAJMLP010000005.1, read on the forward strand.
CGAGTATCTACTGGTGGGAATCATCGAATTCATAAAAGCTTACGATCGCTCAAGAAAAAAGAAAGCTAGCGATTAAATATAGTTTAGCGCCATGTACTTGAATAACCACTGAATGCACGAACTCAAAAGGGATCCATTGATCCACTAATAGAATTAAAGTACGCTGATGACACACCACTAATAATAATTGATGCAACCTCTCTCGGATGAAAACGGTTCATCCGTTCCTCCAACCGACACTTTTTTTTGACCATCACGTATATGCAGGTTAGTCTAGCAACGTCCAAGATATATGTCACCCGCACAGTACTTTCTAGTTTAAGGGCGGCTTCGTTGGACCACCACCCTGTTTTCAAATAAGAGTTTCCGGATGTCCACACCTTTATTTCGATCCACCACTGATGGTCCAATTATATCAGCTCAGTCAGAATCCCGTAAAGAAGATGAACCGAAATTAGAGCACCACTATGATTTAATGGATATACTCGATCATCGTACCGATGATAGATATCGAGGCGTTTACTACCAAGTAAATAAGAACTTGGATGGATCAACGAAAAATCCAATTAAAAAACATTTTAGACCAAAGGTGTCGTTTGATACGATTAACATTGGTTACGATGACGACCGCCTGGATTGGGATCCCGACTATGATGAGGAAGATCATTCTTGGCAAGTTGGTGACCACCTTCATTTTAATCGTCATCCTGAGTCTGGACGGGGCCGTCTGAGACTGCCTGATCCTCGTGGTTATGGCCGAAACATGTCTTACTCCCCGCTCCGGGATGATGGTGATATTAGAGAATTGGCCCGGATGTTACAAGCAGCGAGACCTGAATACCCCACTACTCCCATCATTACCTTCCGGGGGTGTACCATGGCTAGAACCAATGACAAATGGGATGACTTGTATAAGATGAAGCTTTACAATGAAGAAAATGGGTGGAGAAAACCGATATTACCTAATCGGGTAATCCTCGTTTACATTTCGGGTCGAGTTCACACTTGGGTTGCCTTGGATTGGATTCTTCATAACTTTGTTGAAGATGGTGATACGGTAGTGGTCACCCTGGCCATTCCTTCAAAACAATTACTTCGACAGCGCCATTCTAATAATACCTTTACACCTCTTGGCAGAGGCCTGGCAAAGACCCCAAAGATGAGAATTAGACAACGAAACTCCCCAGAATATATGAAGACGTTGACAAAGGAACTTATGGATTACTGTATGGAAGTGATCAATCCCAAGGTTATCGTCCGGGTTTGCTTGGATTTATGTGTCGGGAAGACGAAGCAAGTACTCAGAGAGATGTATAAGTTGTACGAACCTAATTTGATGTGCACAGCCAGTAAAGTTAATCTTGGGGTTTCTGCACCATTGAGGGCTTGGACATCCCATAAGATCACCGATCGGTTGGTTTCCAACTTCCCTTTACCCGTGATTGTTGTTCTGGCCCTGAATATGTCCCATTTTGAAGAACAAATGGAAGATTATATCGATGGGCGTTATGGGCATAAACGACAAGTTGACCCAGAAGAAAAAGAAAACAACTTCTGGAATCCCGATGTAAGTGACCTGGAGTCATTAAATCTGATTGATCTGGAGGATCTGCTGCAACTGGACGATCTGTATTCATCATACGAAGAAATTTCAAAGATTTATTGGGATTACCGCCGTAATATGAATAAGGAAATTGCTGTATTAAAGAAGAAACCCCGGGATGAAGAATTCTTTGCTAATTTCTTGCGGATGATTTCTGATAATCTGGCGAAGCTTTGTGATGAAATTCAGTCGATCAACCCTGATTTCAAAGGTAAAGGGGCCAAGGTTGCCAGGGCAATCACTGGTTCTACCAGTTTTGGTTCTGTTCCTTATAAGACAAAACTGATGCTTACCCCAGAAACAAAGCCTTCAGAAAAAGCCCCCACATCTTATGCTGATACCATGAAGGCATTGAAACGGAACCAAACCAACGAGCCTCCGAGAATTCAAATTGAATCTCCGCCTTCATCTACTGAAGCCACCCCTCCTCCCAAACAAAGAGATATTAAGTTTGGTAATTTGGAAACCCCTCTGAAACGAAATTCGATTTCTACAAATCAATTGAAGAAGCTGATGTCTCATGATGGACCCAACAAGTCACAAAGACCCAAATTAGAACCCGTTAGATCTCACCCTACCATCAACTTATTATTACTGCATGATTCCTCGGCCCTGTCCAGTAAGGAAAATAAAGAAGGTAAACATAAGAAGAGGTTCTGGCTGAAAATTTTCAAATAGATTAATATTTTTATTTTTGTTTACAATATAAATAATAGGTTTAAATGTATTTTTATATTTAATCTCTCAATTACAACTTGGAAACACCAGACATGATCTTGCCCCAAGATTCGTCAGTCAATTCTTCGTAGTGGTCTTGGTTCAACCAGTAAATCACTTCATCACCATTTTCACCCTTGGGTAACTTTTGCTTCTTATAGGCATTCTTAGGAACCTTGTGATTATGTGACAGTTCAATATTGGCAACCTTAATAAACATGGGAACGGCATACTTGGGGAGGTTCTTAGAAATGTGAGTATACAACTTGTCCAAAGCACCTTGGGTATCATCTTGAAATTCATCGGCAACTTCAATCACAGCAAACCCAGCCCGACCTTCGTGCTTGGGAACTTGAACCCCAACCACCACCGATTGTTTAACGGCACCAGACCCTTGTAATTCGTTTTCAACTTCTGAAGCCAGGACATTTTCTGATTTCCACCGGAAGGTATCACCTAAACGATCGACAAAATACAACAAGCCATCATCGTCTGTTTTAAGCAAATCACCCGATCTGAACCAGGCATCACCCTTTCTAAATACATCCCGAACAATCTTGTCCAGAGTGGCTTTCTTGTTACCATAGTAACCTTGGAAGGTCTTTTCTGGTTCCCCAGCATTCAAGATCTTCATTAATAATTCCCCAGGTTGACCAACATCAGCAACTTTAGCAAAGCCAGTCTTGGGATCCCGCCAAATTTCATTATCATCTTCAGGATCCATCTTAACCAATGTTTGAGTCAAACCCATGAGCAAGTTGATCAAACCACCATACTTCCGACAAGCACCAATACCAAAGGTACCAAATTGAGCATTAGTGGTGGCAATTGGCGATTCCGTCAGAGCATAGAATTCCCCAATCATTTCAATATGGAATCTTTCTTTAAATTGTTGCCAAATATCAACTCTTAACCCGTTACCATAGGCAACATTGACGTGATGGGCGACATTATCAGGATGCCATTTGGCGTTCAACAAGTACCGACACACTTCCCCAACGTATTGGATGTGAGTAGCATTACTAAGTTTAGCTTGAGTCCAGAAGGTGGAGGCGGAAAACTTTTGCAGAATGGCAACACACCCCCCGGCTAACAAGGTAGGACAAACCCCCAACATAGCAGCGGTTGAGTGATACAATGGCATGGCGGTCAAAACAGTACTCTTGTCAGTGATCTTGACAATATACCCGAAAAGTTTGGCAGCCATAAATGCCTTTCTCCAAGACATAATCCCTGCCTTGGGCAACCCAGTGGTCCCCGAAGTGTAAATAAGAGCGGCACAGTCATGATCAGAATCATTTGGACGTCTGGTTTCATCAGGGGCTCTGTATTTGGGAGTGTTGGGGTTTTGGATCACCTTATATAGTTCTTCTTCATTCAAGTAATGTAAACGACAATTGGGGAGTTCTTGTTTAATTTGATCTTCGGTAGCTCTAATGGGTTCACTGCAATCAGGGTCAATAAACACTTGAGTCACCGAGGTAATCTTCAAACAATGGACAAGGGGCTTCCCTTGAGTGTTAAAATTTAAAAAGGCAGGACAAGCACCGATATTCCATAAAGCTAACCATAAAAACACAAAGAGGGGTTTATTCATGGAATCAAGGGCAATAGTTTGATCAGAAGTCACCCCGTATTCATGCTTCAAAATGTAAGACAATCTCAACACAATGTTATACAATTCCTTATAAGTAAATGTTTCCACGGTGAATTGGTCATCATAAATGGGGTATCCTTCAGCATCCTTTCTCGTAGGAGGAGGGTTGGCCTTGGGCCGAGGAAACGACACGGCAGGGTTATTCTTGTACTTCTTCAGGGCTGCTTCAAAATAATACCAGTACAGCACTTTCCCCCGGTAGGTTTGGTAAAAAAATGGGATTGCTTCGGCAACGGTCTTTCTAATAAGCGCAGCATCTTCTCTAATGTGATACTTAGCATCGAGTAAACTGGCTCCCAATACGGCAGCAGTAGCAAGTTCAAGCCCACTCATATTCAATAATTGGAAATTATGTGATTCAACTGGCCGTTTGGGCTTTTTTAAACTTAGATGTGGGGTACAAATTCAAGCAATGGTAGCACGTGAAGATCGCCTGATACGGAATGGCTCAAGAACGAGGGAAGTTTGTTATCAAAAAGGAATTGGAATTTAACTGTTAATGTATACCACTAATGAACTAAGGGTATATCTTAGAAACACTTTTACTTTCCTTTGAATTCACTCTTGAGTAATATTCCCCCCCTACTGTCGCAACCTTTCACATGGGATTGTGCCCTCACATCATTTCACAGCTGCCTGTGAAATATTAAATTCCCCGACTGTGAACCGAAAATCGAAATGCGGAAGTGGGGATACATCAGATAGAAGCGAAGAGAACGTATAGAGAGATTCGATAAATGACCATTAATAGTGTAAACCATATATATGTTCAGACCAAGTGACGTGGATTGGTTAAACCCTTTTTATTTTCATATTTTTCGGATAGAAGGGACACGTCAGGAATTTAACGGTTTTTGCGGGGCATATTGGGGGGTATCGATCTTTAATAAATTGGTGGCATTACCAATGAAAATGTCGTCTATATGCAGAATACGACTCTTCCCAGCGTATTAATCGTCGTAAGTGCTCACTTTGATTGATTTATAGGACGATCGTGACCTAAAGTGGATTTCTGATTGGTGTAAACTATCGCGAGTACAAAGACAAACTCTGTTGAGTTTAATTGCTTCAGTGGATATTAGATAATCTACCGGGAGTTTACTCAGTTACGTTCATTTGTGTATTGGCCACCGTTTCCCCTATTTAATCAGTTTTCAAATCTTGTAATTCAATTTCTTCCACGTCTTCAGTTATGTGGATTTCAGGGCGGGTTCTTTGGCCTTCTCTGCCACTAGCCTTCTCCAAATGACGACCGTGAGTCATATGTTCATCAACTAACATTTCACGTAACTTTTCTTTTGCCATGTTAATTGCTTCATCGGCCATTCTTTGACCAACAGCAATTGCCGGAGACAACATATTCATGGTATACAATGCATAGACCCCGGCCCCAATGATGAGGAGCAAAGAAAACAATAATGGGTTACGTAAAACCGCCATGAATTCATTCCAACCAAGGAATAAAATCACAAGATAAATATAATAAGGAATTTGCGTGATATGTTGAATGATCAGTCTCTTGGTTTCAATAAATTGAGCATCAATCTCCCGCTTAAACTTACCAAGGACTGCTTGTTGTTCACGGTCGTCCAAAATGATGGCAAACAGATTCTCATTTTCGGAATCCAGTTCTTCTTCTTCATCTTGGCCTTGGCCATACTTGGCTTTGATCTTGGCATCAAAAATGTCAACGGGAAGGACAATATCGGTGCCATTCGCCCGACGAGCACGGCAAATGACAGGCAATGCTGCCAACGAGTATTCCTTGGCTTTATCAAATGAAATCTCTAATTGGGTAGTATTTTGATATAACTTGGGCTTACCATTTTCGTCGTAACGGAATTGGGATTCAAATCGATCTTTAAGAACATTCAAGGCACTATCCTTATTGATTAGAAGATGTGTTTGATTATACCAAGCTTCACTTGCCTTGAATTTAAACCGTTCAGCTGCTTCAATGTTTTGGGAATCAGTTGTAGCCAATCCAAAATCGTAGGTGCCCTCTTGCTTGTATTTGGACAAAAAGGCATCCAACAACCGATTGAATTCGGCTTCAATTAAATCCCAAGCGTCCTTTTCTTCATGGTCGCTTTCGAATAAAATTTCTTCCATTGTCCGAGCCAAGTTTGACCCCAAACGTTTAGCGCCCTTGTTAACCACCGAAGCCAATTCTAAGCCTTGTTGAGTCTTGATAATATCCGATGCTTGTTCCAGCAATTCCTTCCGTAAATGTTCGGTCTTTAATGCTCCTTCTAAGCCCAAAAGTGCCACCACGGCTTCAAATTGGGTGACAAGAGTAGCATTGAGTACTTTCAGTTTTACAGCAAAGTCTTTACCCTTGAGAGCTTTCAAGCCCAGAGAGAATTCAGTCAAATAACTCTTTAAGGCATGATTGACATGAGCATCAAAGAGGTATTGGAACTTGCTGTGGATTTTGTCAGCCAAAACTTGTCGACGTTGTAAGTAAACTTGCTTGTTATACCGTTGGGCATCTTCATCGTATTCCTGTAACACCTCTTCTTTCATATCTTGCATGAACATCGCTAAGTTGTCCAAATCCGTTTCATCATTAGGTTGGTTCGCCGAAAGAATCGAATCAAACTTTTCGCTAAAGGTTGCAAAAGCGGCATTAGCAATTTCGTCACATTTAAATTTGGCAACAAGGATTTGTTGAGTAGGTAAATCCAAATCTTTATTGGAATCAATTTGATGCCAACAACTTTCAGCATACATGGTCCAGCCATCAACTGGAATTTGATGATGGTATTGTTTCTTAAACAATGTCTTCTCTCCAACAAGACGGTCACCAAGCAATGCTACGTCTTGCTTAAATTCTTGTGGCTGTAAGATCTTGTGGTGAATGGCATGGAAATTAATGTCAAAAAAGTCTTCAAACTTGAGTTCTGCCAATTCGGCAGGCTTATTCAAGCCATCCCACATTTTCTTCAAATCGTTGGTTAACAGTTCAGCAAGCAGCAGTAACGGGGTATTACCGACGTGGTCTCTAATGACAAATAATAATAAAACCTTATGGTCGACTTTGTCCTCAGTACAATGAAGCTTTGCTGAGCCAAATAACAGCAAGTTAACTTCAAAAACCGTTTTAAGCAAACCCATATTTGCCCCTTGGTATAACCCAACTTGATGTTCCCAGATATTTATGATTAAAATTTCCGATGTAGCAAGAGCGAACAATGCTGCCTTTCTTTCAAAATCTTGATCTTCCCCACGTTCCCGGCCATCAGTACCTTCAACATCCATAACAAAGATTTGCTTTTGTTTACCCTTTGACTGAACTGAAGAATTGGTGGTTGTTACCGCCGGGGAATACGCCATCCAGATACCTTTGGTAGTTTGGGTCCGGCCCCGAGAGTCATCCATAGTATCAAAATTGGTATGAAATAAATTGTTCAAAAGAGTCAGCTTCCCTGTCAGCTGAGACCCAAATACTGAGATGATATGGTAGTCATCCCCTACTTGGGCAGTAGTAACCTTATTAATGTAAGAAAGAATCTCTGGATTGAATTCCTTGGCTTCATTGATCACTTGAAGAGCATCTTGTGATTCAATAGGCACAAACAGCGATGACAGAGAGGTGGGAGATGCCGGACTTTGGGAGGCAACAGTTGGTGGTGTAACTTCCATGTCGTGGTCGTGGTTAGTCTGGTGAGAAACCGCGAACTTGTTAACACGACTTTATGAATGCGAAATGTGGGGAATGTCAGATCATTCAAAAGTCATGGTTTATATAAAACAAATGATCCTTATATGGAGACTACATTCAGATCAATTGGGTTTTACAGCTTATTGCAATTTTGCTTTATTTTGAGGAGTTATTCGCTCATTAGAAATTAAAGTAAAAGCACATGCGATTTAAATGGTGAAGTGACGACGTCACGACTGTGAGGGGGAGGGAGGGGGGTAATGAAAAGTCATCAATTGTAAAACTAAAATTTAGATGGTCAAAATATTCTAATGTTACATTGAATATGATTGTTGAGGTGAATTCTCGATGTCAGAATGACCCGGTTAGGATCTTGTGTTACTCACGTGATCATTAAGCGTTACCTCGAAAGGAATCGATATTACGAACAAGCAACACGAGAGAGGAAGTTGTACGCTAAGCAACTATAGTTTTATTGTCTAACCCACCTTGCATCAAGAGATTTTAACCCCTTACATCGAAAATAATGATATTAATCAGCCTTGGTATCAACCCGGTTGCTAACCGAAGATGATACCAACCGTCGCCTAACTTTATTGCAATGAACCGTTCTATTGGTTGAGTATTTATCTCACTATATACATTAAAAATCTCTTTCACCCTTTGCTTCGGCTTCCAATTCTTCTTGCTTATATCTTTCCTTTTCTTCCAACCGTTGAAGAGCCTTCTTCTTCGCCAACACTTCCTTAGCCTTTCTTTCCCCACCATTCTTCTTTTTACCTTGACGATGTACTCGTAATGGTTCAAGGTCATTTTCAAACTTATGAATCCATCTCAACATGTACTTTCTCAGTTGAACATCAACACCAAGGGTTTTCATTTCCTTTGAAGAAGTGCCGAGGAACTTTTGGAGATCACCTTCAAAAGTATCATGGTATTCCATGGTATTTCTTCCGATTAAAGTGAAGAAGGTTTTGAGGTCATGAACATTTTCTTTGGTCCGAGTAGAATGATTGGTACGAAGTAAACGAGAAGTGGAGGAAAGCGACCGAGTAATATTCACCACTTGAGGAAGGGTTGACCGTGATAAGCCCGTTCTAAACATGGGGGGGGATTATAGGGTTATTGGTTTAGGGAGGACGATCACCTTGATGATGGGATGAATTTTTCAGCACCAGTGCGTGGGTGATTTTGCGGTGCGAATGAATAACGGATAGCCTATCGATAGAAGAAATCTCAACAGGAATTTATCCCCTTTTCCAGAATTGGTATATTTAGAATTGGTATTAACGACAACTCTTGGATGTAACATTGATTAGCCGCTTCATCTCGTCAATAAGCATACATAGCGTTACTAGCATTACCAAGATGCCTTTAGAACTAGACCAGAAGAACGAGATTAAAGTTTCGGAACTTAAAAAGAATATTTTGTGCTAATCTTAGGTTTTCTCTAGCCCTATGTTGACGACGATATATAGGAGCATAAAGTCAATTTCTCGCGGACATATCCGGAGCGGAAATGTTCAAGGCTGCAAAGAAGTGGAATATTAGACAAAACATTGGATTTTTCCTTTTTTTTTATGGTAAGGCTTCGTATTCTCACTTTGAACTAAAAACAGAAAACAAAAGTGTCGTAATCAAACAGATTTAACCGGTTTGTATTTGTGACCCTGTCAGTACTAACCCAAATTTAAGAATCACCACAGCATCGTCGCTAAGCGTAACTCTGTGGCATTATTGGCTACCCCAGAAACAATAACCGGGCGTTTATCGAAAGCGGTATACAATCAAGCACTTGTAGCAAGCCCTAAATTGTTATTTCTTTGTTACTGATTGCATACAATGTGTTAATATGCCCGTACATATGCAAGGTATGCTTTTAATAATCTCAAAGACAATGAAGACCATTGTAGAATCAGTCGACATTCGGGATTACAACAGTAATATGCGGTATGTAATAATAATAATAGCACTAAGCATTAAAATGTCTGTTGATAATAGTGAATTGTCTGACGTTGAAACTATAAAATAAGTGCTTATCGATTTCACCAAACCCACGGTTGGAATTCGATTGAAAATGTGGTGGCCGATCGATCATTGCCATCGGAATTGTTAGTTTTACATCTTCACCCTTTGTTCGATTCCACTGTTGATACGAGATAAATTCTGCTTAGTCAGCATCTCCGGATTGTAGATCGTGGACCGAAATTTACACTTTTATAGTCAAACTTTTGTGGTAGCAGTAAGCTAATACTTTGACAACAACATATAAAAAAATATTAAACCTAGAAACATGTCGATGCGGGGATATATTTAATTATCCTATTTACTACCCGGTGCCGCAAGATTCACGTGACCCAGCGCACTGTAAAAATCTTTCGCCCAACCAATTACCAAACCATTAACCATGTTTAGATTGGCCCTCCGTACTGCTGTCTTGCGCCCTGTTGCCAGAGCTCCCATTTCCATCAGACACTATGCTGCTGCTCCCATCACCATTGAAGAAGTGACTAAGCGTGCTTTCGAAGCTCTTAAGACCGTGGCTGCTGTTAACGAATCCAAGTTGAACTTGGATGCTAACTTCCAAAGAGACTTGGGCTTGGATTCTTTGGACACTGTTGAAGCTTTGGTTGCCTTGGAAGAAGAATTCGACTTGGAAATTCCTGACAAGATCTCTGACGAAATCAAGACCGTCGGTGAAGCTGTTGATTACATCTGGAAGGAAGAACAACGGTTCCCCAATGCTTAGGAACATCTTTGTAAATAATACTACATGAATTGAATAATTAATCTGCTAATATTTACCTAGTTTCGGGTTAACAATTGCTAAAAAACCCTCGTGGTTGTGGGCCCCATGATCCCACTTTGGGGGGGCCATCTGACCTCAACCCTTCCGCACAGCATCTATTCGCCACTCCAAACCAATGACAACCGAAGATTCTATAAGTGAAAAACAAGTGACTGAAGCTTCAATTCCCCCCGCTGATGTCCATGAAGACATTCTTTCCCACACAGAAGATGAAGATGAAGATGATGGTCTCATTGACCCCGAAAATGAACCCCTCCCCGTTGCTTACCCTGGTACGGTTATTCCAGATCCTCATCCCGATCAAATCGATGCAGACCAAGATTTGACGGCAAACTTCCCATTAGACACTGATTACATTGAATTGGTTCAATTAAAGATTACCTCGATGGAAGACCTTCATCTTGAAAGATTTACTAAGCTCGAGGCGCTTAATCTTCGGCAGAACTTGATCACCCTGATTGTTGCCGTAAACAAATTGCCAGAAACAATGGAAGATTTGGATCTTTATGATAACCGTATTAATCATATTTCATCGCATATCAAACATCTCGTCAAGTTGCAAAATCTCGATTTTTCCTTCAACAATATTAAAAACATCAAAAATATCGAGACGTTGATCAATGTCGAGAATTTATACTTTGTTCAAAATAAGATCAAAGAGATTAAAGGGTTGGAAACGTTAACTAAGTTGAAGAACTTGGAATTAGGGGGTAATCGTCTTGAACGAATTTCCGAAGAAATGTTAAAACTCCCCAGTATTACTCAATTATGGTTGGGGAAGAACTTCATCCCTAAATTGGAGAATTTGAATTCTCTTATAAATTTGCGGGTGTTGTCGATTCAAAGTAATCGGATCACCAAAATTGAAGGGTTAGAAAAATTGGTGGCACTTGAGGAATTGTATCTCTCTCACAATGGCATTGAAAAAATTGAAGGGTTGGAACATAATACCAATCTACAGGTGCTCGATGTTACCAGTAATAAGTTGACCCATTTAGATGGATTGAGTCATTTGACGAAATTAACTGATTTTTGGTGTTCTTACAACAAAATTTCCTCGTTTGAAGAGGTTGGTAAGCAATTAGGCAAGCTTCCCGACTTGGATACGGTATACTTTGAAGGAAATCCCATTGAAAAGGAAAACCCAACAGCCTACCGGAGAAAGTTGATGTTATATCTTGGGCCAAGTCTCCAGAAAATTGATGCCAGTTATATTAAGCTGTAAATATATTAATCAGTTACGTTCTATTTATCAACTAAATCATTATCCTCTGGCTTATAGTTATCCAAGACAATCCGGTAAATAAATGAAGGGGCAAACCCTCCGACATTGGTGATATAAATGTCGATATTTTCTGGGGAAATATAATCGGTTAATGGGTTGACAACCACGTCGACATTTTGAACGAGTTTTGATTCTTTGTATGGTAATACTTTGCCCAGGTTGCCCTTTTCCATTAAATTATGAGTATTATAGGGATAAAGTGGTGACAATTTGTACAGCCCTGCAAGAGCAAATACTGGTGTCCGATGTTCTTTAGCACATTCCACCACATTACCAACACCAGCGTTGGATAAACACCCACCATTGGCACAAACCCCAGATGAACCAATAATCACCTTACCCACCCGAGACATAACGGCATAAATTGTGGTATCAGGGATAAGCACCGTATCTATATTCGCTTCACCCAACAGCTTGACGAATTGATGGGCCACTTGGGTATCGTTTGGATAATTTTCCGTCACCAAAACAGTAAATTTTCTCTTGGTTCTTGCTTTTATAAGGAACTTAAGAATAAGTTCCGACATTGGTGTAGCACACAATAAAATTTCGTTATCGTGGATCATTTCCAAAGACATGGGCTCAATGGAGTCGTAAACATTGGAAATTTCATTATCGATCATTTCTCTAATCCCTTGAATGATCACTTGACGTAATCCACTTGATTTGGCCTTTGAAACTGGACTTTGTTCGGCATGATTCGTAGTGAAAAGCGAGAACATCAGGGCAACCATGGCATCCTTTTCTGACAGCTCCGATTCGGTTTCTTCTCGAATAATTGCCAATACCCGACGGACAATGTTGCCGGGGACATAATCATGAGGTTGTGCCTTTTCAAGTACCACGCCAACTTCCCTAATTACGGCGATGAGTTCTGAAGCGAATGTCCACCGAACCGTCGAGATGACTTTCATAAGAAGTTGGGCAACCGCAACAGCAGTGGCACGTCCACTAGTTATCTGTTGTCTCTTTAGCGCTGCAACTACTGGTTCAACATGGTTAAGCACTTCTGGGGAGAGCATGCCTGTATTCCTAGGGTTAATTTCCTCAGTGCGGCAAAGGTGTAGGTGGTAGGATTAATCTAGATATGACCTATTCAAAACGAAAGTGGTATTTAGACAATAAATAACTGGCAATGATGTGAATTACTCCAACCAAGTTTGTCAATTGTTAAACTTTCATTTTGTCCCGTGTTTTTACTTTTTTAAACTCCCTAGACTTGCAATTACGAAACAAAATAGACCTCAGATTATAAAAGTCATACGTTAGTGGTATATTACACATATAATGGTTAACTATAAGTAAAGACTGCAATGGCCACGGGCAGAGTGGGAATAATGGAGTTGAAACCTCAGTAGTTGAGGCTCTCGTTTTTTTCACTTGCGCGACGCCAGTTTGCAATCACGTTGACTACCCATGACAGCATTACAGGATCTTCGGACGGCAACTACTTCCAATCAGCCGATTACTTTTCTTAAAGATACTGTATCGGTTGATTCGATTAAAGATGCTACTGATGTTCAATTTGGTGAGGGTGTCACCTATTCACTCGACCTTGAGACTAACTTTTATAACGATGACAAGCCTCAACTGCTTCGAGCAGTAGTGTTTTGCTGGTTACATAATGATTCCCTGATTGTTGATTATAAGAATGCATGTTCGGAATATAATATTCCTGACTTTAAATTCTTGGTCAAGACTGAACTTGCAACATATTTGAGTGGTAAGCTGGATACCTGTGATTTCATCAAAGATGATGGAACTACCCACCAGAATGGCAGCAAGTCAATGGTGGCCGATCCTCAACTTGAACGGATATTGGCTAATGAACGTGAGCTGATGGACCATAACCAAGCGCTCCGCGGGTCGAAGAACATGGACTTTGGATATCTTATTAGCGATGCAAAGAAGTTTGCCAAACTGTTAAAGCGATCTAAAAGTCCGCTGTCGTTTAACACCCCTTCTTCTACCACCCAAAAGCGGTCTCGCTCCAACCTTAAACAACCAATCATCATCGTTTCTCCAGCTACTACTGCATTGCTTCAACTTTCTAATGTTAAACAATTCCTTGAAGAAGGTCATTTTGTCGAACCCGGTCATCGGCCCCAATCTAATATCATAACCTTGTCTCACCCTTCAGAGGCCCTTGTACTGGCGGCTCATCAAATAATGGTTGTTGATAACGTTGAAATGTTCACCAAACCAGAATATTGGGATAGGGTTTGTGCCATTTTTACCACCGGGCAAGCATGGCAATTTGCAAAGTATAAGTATTCCCAACCTGATCAATTGTTCCAACATTACCCCGGGTTTTATTTGGGCTACCAAGGGGATCCTTCTCCCGCGCCCCTTCGCTCTTGGAATATCAGAGAAATTAAAGTCGATAGAGGTGATAAGCGGTTCCGGGATAAAATGATCGTTCGGGACTTTTGGATTGATATTGAAAAAATTTTAATTTCTAAGGGGTACGGAAAGTAACTTCCATAGCATTGATTTGTTTTAAAAATTAAACTGTATTATAATAGACGATGATAATAGTGATTAGAACATTATTTCCTATATACAAGTTCTACTTAAATTCACGTTCCAATTGCTTGAATGACTCCAACACTTCATCAGGAGTTTTATTTTCAACTTTTCTGCTATCTCTAGTTCTAATGGCTACAGTGCCATTAGCAATATCCTTATCACCAATTAAGATGATATAAGAATAACCCTTTTGCAATGCATCCTTGATCCGATTTCCAATGGTCTCACTCCGTTTATCAACATCGACATAGAAATTATGACCAGTCATAGGTGCCAATTGAACTTCAGGACTGGTGATATCACCGGCAAGCTTTTGTTGTAAGGCCACGGCAGCATCAACATGAGAATCATTGACAGGTAAAATCACTGCTTGTCTTGGGTTAAGCCAAAATGGCCATTTGCCTTGGAAATGGTCTAATAAAATGGCAAAGAACCGCTCAAGCGATCCAAACACCGCCCGATGAATTAAAATGGGTTGATGATTATGATTACCATCACTACCAATATAGGAAAGACCAAACCGTTGGGGCAATTGGAAATCGAGTTGGATGGTACCAACTTGATGTTTCTTACCAAAGGCATCGGTTAAAAGGACATCAATCTTTGGACCGTAAAAAGCACCATCTTCAGGCCGTTCTTTCCACTTACCTTGTTTATCTAACACTTTTGCTAATTGTGATTCAGCTTCGTCCCAAGTGGCAATTTCCCCAATGAATTTTTCAGGACGAGTCGACAAATAATATTCAATATCGGTGATACCAAATACTTTATAAGTGTCTTTAATAAGCTTTAAAGTATTTTCAATTTCACCTTCAATTTGATCCATTTCACAGAAAATATGACCGTCATCTTGGTGAAATCTTCTAACTCTTGTTAACCCAGAAAGAGCCCCCGACGATTCGTTCCGATGTAAAGATGAAAAGTCACTGAATCTCACGGGTAAATCATTATACGACCGTTCTAACTTATCAAAAATGATACAGTGACCGGGACAGTTCATTGGTTTAAGTCCATATTCATGCAATTCATCATCCTTGGATGCATCATTACCCACAACTTTGAACATGTCTTCCTTGTAGTTTTCCCAATGACCCAGCTTTTCCCAAAGTTTGGTTTTAAATATAAGAGGGGTGATCACTTCTTGGAACCCATATCTTGTTTGTTGATTCTTCATAAACTGGACCAATTTGTTGAAGATCCTCGTCCCATGAGGGAGAAAGAAAATCAGCCCAGGAGTGATAGGATCAGTGGTATATAATTGTTGCTTGTGAGAAATGGTATGACCCACATTAGTTGAGGATGCTTCTGTCAGGTTGAATCGAAATTGGTGGAGGATTCTCCCCAAATTCCGGCCTCTCATCGTGGTAATCAGGCAATGCGTATGTTGGGGAATAAGGCTTCAATTTGCGACCTCAACTTGGTTGAAACCAACGACGATAAACTCTCAATTCAAATCATATCATTATCATTAAATAGTTGGGGGGTTATGTATATATATATACTACGATTCCAGGGTGAGTTCCGGAGTAGCCGTAGCAGAAACCGTTCCTATCTTGACTTCCAATTCTCCTTGCAATTTTCCTCCTTCCTTCTTAACTCCAGTTTCTGTTTCATCTTCCTCGGTTGTAAATGTCATTATACTCAAAGTAAATCCAGTAAACAGCTTAAATTTACGTGGTTCTTTCACCCATTTTCGACATGGTTTACCTGTCTTGTCAAGCAGGGTTGTGGTAACAGTGTTCATGGTAAGACCCGCAGTCGAATCACCTTTTAACCCTTGGTTTATCTTAAAACTTGATAAAGTGGTCTTGTCTTGGTCAGTCGCTGGTGATCCTTGCTTCATTAGGTTTTGGTTGGCGGCAGCTGCTGCTGCCCGTTCGGCCGCTAGTCTACGAAGACGAGTCTTCTGACTTGGGATGTGGGGTAGAGTCTTGAGAAACTCTTGTGAGAGTTTGAGTTTGACAGTATACCGCCGAGGGGGCATTTTCAATGGTTATTAGGTGTTCGAGATAGGGACTAATTTTTCGCGACCAACTTAGTTGGAATCATTACTGGTAGTGCCTATCACAACCATGGCAGTTGTTAAAGGTATAATAAATATAATATGAAGGAATAGATTGATATTTGGGTGTTATATTAGATTAGACAATCTTAAGTTGAAGAAGTTTTATATTGTTTCACAAATAGTGTGGAGCCGCCGCATATACGCAATTTGAGTTGTTATCAAAACTATGGCTGACCCCATAAGTGACCCCATAGCTTTTAATCCCCAATATACCGAGGAATCCCAACCTCAAGAAAATGCCCCATATGTTCTGGATTCTTGTCATCAACGTCCTCCTTTAATCCGTGATCGTCTCCCGTCAAGACTTGATATATTGGCTGATAACCTCAGACTCGATGTGAGAGCCCATCAACGAACATATGAAGGAGCATATACCCGAACTGCCATTGGTACGTTATCTTTTGCCATTCTTATTATTAAATTGTTTTCGAAAGAATTTTTACCTGTGGGTGCCGTTTATACTGCCTTGGGATTAATCTTGTATTTCTTTGGCATGTATAAGGGGAATAATGTCGATTTTTATTATAATCCTCAAAAGGATAAGGAATTTTATATCACCCTGGGAAATTCGGTTTTATTGATTGCAACCGTTAGTTTGGCGTGTTATTTGTCGTTGTTTATCTTGATAGTAATGATGTAAGCTGGTATTATAGCATAACTATATACATATATGATGTATTGATCTCATGAAAGTAATCCCATCCCCACAACAAACATCTGGAATAACACTTGTAACGTCCAGAAGCCAACCTTTCTCATTCGAACCAACCGTTCTTGTTCATCAGCAACGTAATCGACAAAGTTATCATAAACTTCCTCCGATATATCGTCCATCAATAAGGAATCATAAACTGTCCATGATCCGGAGAAATCTTCCATATTCTTAACGATACGGTTCTTGATTTCGATAATGGTATTTTTCGAATTGATATATCCAACAATTGGTCTAATCAATGCATAATTGATATAACTCAATTCCGGCAGTTTAAAGGGGACGGTGGCTCTAACATGGTTGAGTCGAAGAGTAAGATCCAACACAAAGTATTTTGAAATATCAGTGATGTCACCAGCAGTGAGCCGGGTGTGAAGGGAACCATGAGCTGGCTCCTTAACTTCGGGATTCTTGTAACGGGTAGCTTCTTTTTTAATCAGTTCTCCAATCATATTAACAATCTCACTGACATTCATGTTATCCTTGTCTTCCGGTACCATGACATCACCAATCATGTCCACTTTCCCCAGGGTGATCCAGCCAAATGGTCCTTCTAATCCAGTGTTAAGATGATCAATATTCAACTTATCAACCCGGCATCGGGTGATCCGTTTCCACTTCAGTTGCAGGTGAGGGTCTTCATCAAAGTCATCAAATCGTTGCTTTTTGTGAACAGTAAATAATGAGTTATCATAGGCACCCAGGACAGCATCAGCATTAAGAAAATCATAAAACAACCAGTGCTTGCGAAGTTTTGATAACTCACAGAAATAGATAGCAACATCAAACGGGCGGAAGTTATCGGGTTGATTCAAGGTAAATAATACGTCACTCATGGAAAAATGCTCAAACTCAAAGTCACCAGGGTGATAGATATTTTTGTAATTGGTGGCATCATCATCAGGATCCCAGTGAACATGGGTACGGTCAACGACTCCTCTTAATCCCTTAATTGCAAGGGTTTCAATAATCCCGGTCCCATTGAGCCATTTTCGTAATGATAACGTCACATTGACTTCCTCCATGGTTAAATCAAACTGGGTATAGTTACCATCATCTTCATATTCGATATCTTCTTCGGCTTGTTGAAGCACCGCCTTTTCCATTGCTTGCAGTTGAGACCCTTGAGTAAAGTACTTTTTCTGTTTAACAGGCCGGGGTCTTCTCAGAACAAAACATTTACGGAAAGAAATCTTGCCATCTCTCCACCCAGGAACAATGGCGTTTTCAAAAGTTACATTCAACTTTGAATTTTTGGTGATGAATTCCCCGACCTTTCGAGCAACAAATTCTTGAGCAAACACGGTGTTGACGGTAAAGATTACCAACAGGAAAAACGTTGTTGTGGCTAAGAAAAATAAGAGAACATTGCCCATCATGATCCACAGAAAGAATGCCCCCCAGTCATCGGTATTATATGGTCGGTTTGATCTTTTAAGGAACCATCTGAGACGAGCTCGAACCCTCAGGAGAAACGAATTGGCTTGAGCAAGTAATTGTTCTTTTGTTATTCGTTTTGGTGTCACAGATGCAGGTGGTTGATTAGAATCCGTAGAATGCAGTTGATCGGTGGATGGGGCCTGCCCTTTGACAGCGGTCAGCTCGGAAGGTTGCTCCCCTTTCATGGTTTGACCCAATGTCTGTTTATTCTCCATTTGGGTGTTATATTTCTGATTCAAATCCCGGTTAGGGTCATTCAATTGGGATTGCCATCTCCGAGTTTCTCTTATTAAGACGGTATTGCTTTGTATCAATGAAAGAGCAGGTATTTTTGGGTGATGTAGTCGATGTATCAGCATATAACGACAATTCTGAAATTTACTTAGGCCAAAGATGGCTCTTCGTAAGGGAAACATGGTTAAGGTATGAAGACGGAACTGTGGTGCGATGGCGCATTAATAGTGAAACCAAAACGTGGGGTGATGGCCGGACAATTATCGCTTGGGATAATGGGTGGTGTCTTTTTATGAGCTTAATATATGGCATTGACTATTGTTAAGAAGAACGATTGGGTTTTTGGTGTACTAATTACAAGTATCTTTAGCAATTATCATTTCCCATCGCAGTCTGGTACCAATAAAACCCATATAAAAAGTGTACAATCACCTTATTATTATATCTATGAGACACACCATTGTAATCCGTCTTTTTTGTTTATAAAGATGCCCATTTGGTAGGTATTTGTTAACTAAGAGGTCATGTTGGTGGTTATCTAGCCCGGGCTCTTAACTGGAGCCTTCTTGATAAATGGCATTAATTTCTTGAGTTTCTCTAAAACAATTCATGAAGTGGGCGTCGTTGTTGATATTGGCAGTGGCCAATTGTTTTGAATCAGTTGACTTTGGTGACGTTAATGAAGATACTACTATTTTAAATCGGTTTGAAGACTCTGGGCTGGTGTATTCGACGCAAGTCCATGAGGAATACCCAGAGTACACTCTTCGGGTTCATGAACCACAAACTCCACCAAAATATGTTTTTGATACTTCAAATTATTATACTGGTTATTTGGATGTCCACA
The DNA here is from genome assembly GCA_030569815.1 of Diutina ranongensis (nom. inval.). Taxonomy (NCBI): domain Eukaryota; kingdom Fungi; phylum Ascomycota; class Pichiomycetes; order Serinales; family Debaryomycetaceae; genus Diutina; species Diutina ranongensis (nom. inval.). The sequence continues at coordinate 282,304 of JAJMLP010000005.1, forward strand.
AGTGGAAGAAACACTTTTTTTATTGGTTTTTTGAATCTCGTAACGATCCAGAAAATGATCCAGTTATTCTTTGGTTAAATGGTGGGCCAGGATGTTCACTGTCTCTCGGATTATTAATGGAATTGGGTCCATCTTGGATTAATGCCAGTATTGTCCCCGATTTTAACCCTTATTCATGGAATTCCAATGCTTCAGTTATCTTCTTTGATCAGCCTATCGGGGTAGGATATTCTTATTCTGAAGTTCCTGGAGACAAGATTGATTCGACATATGCTGCTGCTGGTGACGTTTACGTATTTTTGGAACTCTTTTTCCGGAAATTCCCCCAATTCCAAAACCATGACTTCCACATTGCTGGCGAATCTTATGGGGGTCATTATGTACCGGCATTTGCTCTGAAAATTCTAGCCCATCCTGAAAGGCTGTTTAATTTAACTTCGGTTTTGATTGGGAATGGTATTACTGATCCTTTGGTTCAATGGCCATACTACCAGCCATATATGTGCGGGCAAGGGGGGGAACCAGCAATTGTAAATGGAAGCCAATGTAGACAAATGATTGCTGGTACTCCTGATTGTATCGAAGCTACGAGTATTTGCTATGATCATCCCAATGCTTTAACTTGTCAAGTTGCTGGGGCGGTATGTGCTGCAACCTATTTCACTTCGTTCTTCGCCACCGGATTAAATCCCTATGATGTAAGAGTTCCTTGTAAAGGTTCATCATTATGTTATGATGAAATCGATTGGGTAGAACAATTTTTACTGTCAAAAGAAGTTCGTCAACAGTTAGGGGCCCAAGTTGAAATTTTTAAGCCATGTAACTCTACCGTTGGCAATGATTTTGGTAAAACGGGAGATGGGGCGAAACCATTCCAAGGCTACGTTACTGAGTTGCTTGATAATGATATCCCCGTACTCATTTATGTAGGCGACAAAGATTGGATTTGTAATTGGTTGGGTAATGAAGCTTGGACCAAAGTATTACCTTGGAAAGGACATGAACAATTTGCTAGAGCCAAACCTTCGATTTGGGTTGCCGAAAATAACACTGCGGCTGGGGTTGTTACTAATTATGGCCACTTTACGTTTTTAAGAGTATTTGATTCGGGACACATGGTCCCCTTTGATCAGCCCGAAAATTCCTTGAATATGGTCAACCGGTGGATTCAGGGCGACTACGCATTTAAGAATTAGATTAATCTGATGACCTTGTTAATGTAATTTTTAAATTTAGATTGGATTGCTTTTTCTCATATGTTGTTGTTTATATAAACAGTCTTATTTTTATCCCATGCTTTAACGTTATCTTGCGCATTGCTGTACCCCCCAAAGTACGGGGTTGATAACCAATATATGCACAACAAGGGGGGAGAAGTAACAGGTTAAGCTAGCCTGCATAATATTCGTAACCGATGCTTTTTGTAATGAATCATTCGCTTACTAAAGAACCTAATTCCGTATTAACAAACCAACCTTAACCGTTAAATACTAATGGTGTATTTGCATGGAAGGGGATAGTTACTGATTGCGCTATCTTTTTTTGTTCCCGAGGTTTCCTTAGAAATTGCCGTTGGGTGTTACGGCCCTAAATTTTGAGCCCAGTACATGATGAATAGAGATAACTACTATTCACATCGGTCAGCCAGCCACATCACCCGAGCATCGACAGTTCCTGTTGTTGCCATTCAATTTGACAAATGTTGATGAATGCTGGTATCCCCTTTGGTCATGAATTTCGGAAAGCTTATTATACTGGGTTTGGAGATGACGTAGTCCCCGTTAATCATGGACTGTATGGTGCTACGTCTGACCCCGTATATTCGATGTATTTTGATGAAATGAAGCAAGACTATCAATATCCTGACCATTATCTTAGAATCACCGTTCTTGAAAAGTATCGGGAATCATTAAAGGCATTGGCCCAATTAGTTGACTGTGATTATCACCGATTGGCCCTTGTCGCAAATGCCACCACTGCGGTCAATACAGTATTGCGTAGTTACCCTTTTCAAAAGGGGGATAAAGTTGTGATTGCTAATACTTCATACGGCGCTTGTGCAAATACGGTCAAGTTTCTTGTTAATCGAGTAGGCGTTGAATTGATCATTGTTGATTTGAATTATCCTTTAGAAGATGATCAAGTAGTAGCCAACTTTGAACGGGTATTCAAAAATAATGATGTTAAGTTGGCAATGTTTGATACCATTACTTCGATGCCAGGAGTTCGAGTACCATTTGAAAGGTTAGTGAGCTTGTGTCGGAAATATTCAGTTCTCTCTTTGGTTGACGGTGCCCATTCAATGGGGATGATACCATTACATCTTGATACCTTGGGTGCTGATTTTTTTACCTCGAATGGTCATAAATGGCTTGGTGTTCCTCGAGGTTGTGCTCTCTTGTATGTTGATCCGAAGCATTGGCATGATATTCATACTTTACCTGTATCCCATTCATATTTACCTGATGATTATCGAGGAGGTGATCTCGAAGAAAAAGATTGGTTAATTGATCGGTTTAAATTTACTGGTACAAATAACTTTGCTTCGTTTACAGTCATTCCAAAAGTAATTCAATGGAGAGAGCAAATAGGCGGTGAAGATGCTATTAGACGATATTGTTTTACCTTGGCTAAACAAGTCGGAGAAATGGTTAGTCATAAATGGGGGACTTCAATATTAGAAAACAAGGCAAACCTGTTAACTACTGCAATGGTAATGGTTGAAGTACCTTTGGATCGATTGGGGATCACAGCAAGACACTTGCAAGACAATTTTGAAAAGATAATGGATATTAGCAGTCACATAATGATTGAGGATAACCGTACTTTTGTTCCCTGGATCATTCATAACAATCGTTGTTATGCACGGTTCTCCTGCCAAATCTACAATCACTTGGAAGAATACGATTTTGCTGCTAATCAACTCTTATTTGCGTTGGAACAAGCAGCGGGCCAAATCTCTTATTCGAGAAATGATATTGTATACGAAAAATTATAGTTGCTACAGGCAAATGTATCCTAGTGTTCTCTCTTACCATTAAAACCAAAAATTATATGCCAAAAATAAAATTAAAACCCACATTGATTAGGGTATTTCCGATCGCTGAAAGGTTGAGGGAAAATTCCAGCGTCCAATAATTGCTTCATGTCCCATTCAGGGGCATTTTCTGTCTTCCAATTCCAGAAGATCCACCCTTGAAGTTGTTCAAAAGCATCTAATTGAGCTTCGATATACTTCCGAACTTTGGTCTTGTAGTCATCAGACCAAGTAGAAAGGTTAAGGATGGATTCACACAGACCGTAGTTAGGAGAGTTGTCGTAGTCACCCGACCATCTAGCACCCCGGCCGACACCATTAAGCCAAGGAGCACAATCAGTCAAAGCAGCAGACCATTCACCACAAATATTCCAGTGGTAGCCTTGCTTATCGGTTCTACCCCAATCGCAAGCAGCCTTGATGTGGTCATCAATCAGACGGCCGAGTTCACCAGGAGAAAATACTTGATAGTGGTGGTGATCCAAAACAACATTCCAGTAACCTTGGTCAACAGTCATAAAGTCATTCCAGTAGTTAGCGTCTTGGTAAAATGCATCATGGATGATCACCGGAGTCGAAGACCCGATAGATCTCAAGTTTTTGTAACCAGCCTTGTAGAAGACCTTCAAATTTTCCATATCCAAAACGGGACCTAAAGGTTCATTCAATAATTGAATACCAATAACAGTGTCAGACCATTCGTCGGTACCATATCTCCAGAAAATTTGTTGCAACACCCAAAGAGTGGTGTCAACGTTGGAACCCTTTTGGAAATCGTAGCTGTCCCGCAACCCAGAGTTGTCAAACCCGTTTTGCGAGCCAGGAGCACCGTGAAGATCAATCCAAACCTTCAAGTTGTGGTTCTTGGCCCAGCCAAGGGCCCGATCCAAGTAAGCAACTTGACCTTGAACATAAGGGTCATTGTCCAATAATTTCCAGGCCCAGTAACCAATAGGGATTCTAATAAGGTTAATCCCAGCGTTAGCCATGTCTTCAAATTCCAGTTCAGTGTACCATGTGTCCCAGTGGTTATCTAATTCAAGGTGGCAGTTTTCTTTACCAAGAGCTGCACACAAATGATATTCATCAACTGCCCCAGGAGCAGCCTTGAATAACGAGTAGTTGATATAAGGTTCAAGAACAAACCAACCACCCAAGTTCACACCTTGGACTTTATCGTTTTGGTAGTCCCAAGCATTAAACCTCTTATTCAAGAACCGCGATGGTGCTGCCAACGAAAGGGTGGCAGCCAATAACACCAACAACAACATAGTTACACCAAATTATGGTACAAATTGTGAAGCATGCCACCATTTATAGGATAAACCCTTTCTCAAAACCATTGCCTTGATTTAACCGCGTTTGTGACCGTTCATTGAGGCAACCTGCATTACCTGCATGGTTGCATGTACCTGCTTCACTGATATGGAGGGGCAGCAACGAGGGGATGGGTAGGCTTAAACGGAGACAAAGGTAGAACTCCTTGCAGGGTAACCTAATTGGTGTCAACCAGTAATAACTGATTTTTCAAAAACTAATTATTATTTCCGAGCTGGCTCATTCTTTTTTTTCACCATTACTAAATAACCATTGTATTTCTTGTTTATGTTTCCTAGTGACGTAATTAAATGTTCGATCCCGCCACCATCAATGAAATCGCTGCAGTGAAAGTTGGACGTGGCAATGCTACCGTCAATGGCCCCGTGTAATATTACTAAAAATACAAAGGCTGTGATTGCGAATCCAAAAAGCTTAATGCACGTCCAAAATCGACCAGAGACTAACCGTATACTCCGTGTATTTGGTTATTTCAATTCATAGCCCCTAAAATTTTTCTTGGTGGTAGATAAGTAGTCACCACCTCTGTAACCCCCTTACTTTCAATTAAACGGAGGTGACGATTTTTTCCTGAAACGGCGATCTTATGGGAGGTCGCGATCGCGACCCTCAGCAATAGAATATAAAACCCAGCAATGGCTGGCAGGGGGGAAGGGGGTTCGCATGCAGCAGCCAAGGTGTGTGAGAGTTGAAGAAGGAATTCTTGTGATTTTGTAAATTGATGACTATCTACTATTGCAGACTACAGCATAACCAGTAAATCGTTTACTATCTCTAAATCCCTGAGTATGTACCACGCCCCTCAATGCTGTTTGATAATGGTATTTTAAATTTCTTCTTCAATGCCGCCGTGCACCAATCTAGGGCATGCCACTACGTAGAATAAAAGCTTGGATCGTGGGTCAACGAGCGTACAGGATACATTGTTCCGTTGCACCTCCGAATTAATCATTACAAACGAAAAAAGTGAGATATTGTTTCAATTGGGGTTGGCATTTTCCCCCATAATTGAATAATCATAAACAATGAATGATAACTATGCCTTAAGCTTTATTAACATAAGCCAGCCTCGGTTCTGGTCCCTGGTTTTCTCGTAGAGTTTTACTAAATTACTTTATTCTCAGCATTGGTTATAAATTAACCGAGCAAGATTTGTCGGCTAAATAATTCTTCCGGGTGATTGCTATAGGGTAAACCAAAGCTTAAGTACATTGCGTAGTTATTACCTTATATTACAATCTTATTGCTTTCTTGCTATCATCATCATTCCCCTTGTGGTATGCTGTGTGGGGTTGAAGGCTCTTCCCCCACGTGATGAGGGTTGAAACCCTCAACTCAATGCGCACCCTCTGCACAAATTTTTCACCCACCAGCGAAGCCATCATACTTTACTAAGAGTAGTCCGCTGGTGCTTAATTTGATTGTCTCTAGTAATGTCGGTTGAAACTGCTTTGTCCTACGCCGCCTTGATCCTCGCCGATGCTGACGTGGAAATCTCCGCTGAAAACTTGAAGACCTTGACTGACAAGGCCGGTGTTGAAGTTGAATCCATCTGGACTTCTATCTACGCCAAGGCTTTGGACGGTAAGGACTTGAAGGAATTGTTCTTCAACATCCAAGCTGGCCCTGCTGCCGGTGCCGCCACTGCTGCCGCTGGTGGTGCTGCTGCTGGTGGTGATGCTGCCGCTGCTGAAGAAAAGGAAGAAGAAGCCAAGGAAGAATCCGACGACGACATGGGTTTCGGTTTGTTCGACTAAATGGGTTGTAGTATATATGTTTAATCGAAAAATCAATTCTGAATTAACAGTAATCTGTACGCTAACTGTATCTACTCACTGCTAGTGTTCAAATCCAAGTAATAAATGATGAGACCAAGTACGATATAAGGGCAGCTGAAGTATTGTGAATTAAAAGGAATTCGAGTGTTACATCAAAAACATACTCATATTATTAGAGAGCATTTTCAATATGTCATCTGGTTATTGTCTGATATCTACCTTATGTATTAATGTGAAAACTACAAAAAATTACTTAAATATACAATTGTTTTCTCCTATTTTTATTTTAATATTCCTAAATTAATTGAGAACATCTTTGATCTGGATCAGATAGTCTTTAGACTACAGTTCACTTTAACACATATCCAACCAGATTTTCCAAAATTTTTGTAAAAATATCAGGACTCTCAATTAATAAGGTTACATCCCAAGTTTACATTTGAATCGTAATACTAATCGTAATACTAATTGAATACAATGATCCCTTGACCAATTTGTCTGGAATTCTGCAAAGAAAAACTAAAGAAAATTAAATGATCTGGATTTGGGTTTCATGACGCATAGTCTCAATTATAAGGCATTTCGTTATTTCGAGAAATTCAATATCCAATGTTGACATTATTTTCGATATCAATGCAAAACACAGACACGAGAAATAATTGTTTTGTTATTTTAAACCGATAAACTTTAAGTGTCACTCACCATTGTAATAGCACATGAATCATTGACGTGCCTATTTTTGTGTGGGGGATCTTAATTTAGAAAAAAAAAACAGAAGATTAAATAATAAATCATTTAAGGTAGAATAAACCAAAAACAATAACAACAAATAAACTTGATTAAATATACTCCCCTTGTTTTCTTCCTTCACTTTTATTGGTATTAGTGGGTATTTAATTTTTCTGTTCACGTGATTAGGGTTACAGACCTATTTACGCACGATGCCAGCCTACCGCTCGAAGAATTTTCACCATCAGAGGTAAGAGTTAAGTCGACATTCACGTTCGAAGATGGCCATCAAGCAGAACCAAGTCCTTCAAAAGAACCATTTCAGAAAGCTGACCTGGCAAGAACGGGTCAAGGTTTACCTTGGCCAAGCCAAAGCTAAGGAAGGTAGACGGATTGCCAGAGCCAACAAGGCTGCCAGAGTTGCCCCTGCTCCTATTGACACCTTGAGACCCATTGTCAGATGCCCTACCATCAAGTACAACAGAAAGGTTAGAGCCGGTAGAGGTTTCACCCTTGCTGAACTTAAGGCTGCTGGTTTGGCCCCTCGTTACGCCAGAACCATTGGTATTGCCGTTGACCACAGAAGACAAAACAAGTCTACTGAAACTTTCGATGCTAACGTTCTCAGACTTAAGGAATACGTTTCCAAGGTTGTTATCTTTGACAAGAAGACTCAAGCTTCTGAAATCGCTCAACACAAGCAAGTCTCCGCTGCTGCCACCTTCCCTATTGTTCAAGTTGCTCCTGAATCTACTCCTAGAGCTATCTCCAAGTCTGAAGTTTCTGCTTTCAAGACCTTGAGAGCTGCCCAAAACCAAAAGAAGTACAAGGGTATCAGAGACAAGAGAGCCAAGGACAAGGCTGAAGCTGAAGCTGAAAAGAAGAAGTAAACCGGTGGGTAGGGTATTGTAGATCATAATAATACGAAACATAGCTTTTGAATGTACACTAGAGTAAGTATCGTGTGACCTCACTCTGTTACAAATCATGTCTCACCTAAAGGCGGTGATTCTAATAGGTAGCATCAAACTTTTGCGATGCCTCTAGGGGAATCATTCAATAAACATCGCATTTCTTCGGGTGGATGCATGACACCTAAGGATTATATACAGCAATTGGTTATGTTTATCTTCCTGACATACGTAGATAACGATTGACAACATCAATTTGGTCATATTTTCATCGAATGATTACTGGTTCATTTACAACCCACCTCGTAGTAGACTTCAAATTGGTGGTGAAGGGAATTTCTGTACGGGACGAAGATTACCGATAGAGATATTTTACGTCTAATACCGAATCATTAAGATATGGCAAAGGATCAATTTGATTCAATATTTATTTTATCAATTAACTTAAACGAAGTCCTTCTACATCCCGTTGGCTATTTGACCAAGAAAACTCCCTATAGGTTTGGAGTATTTTTTTTAAAAAAAATTAAAGAGATACATAACCACAATTGGTTGTGCCCTAAATAATTATTACTTATAACTCTTAATAAAATCTGATCCTCGGATGTTCCTATTCGAGCGAAGGAGAGGAAAACCGTCTGTGATCCTCTTTTCAAATGGACATGACCAGTACCCACTGTTAACTTTTTATTTCAAAATTGCCTTACTATAGCACTTTACTTTAATAACAGCACATTTGGGTTTCCTGGGTTCCATGAAGTTTACAGAGCAAGTGATCCTATCTTACTAGAATCACACGATCAAACGCTGTACGTGCAGATCAATTCACTCTTCAAACTTTGTAGACAGTACCATTCCAGAACCAATAGAAATATATTAATTTATTAATTTATTTGTTTATATATAAACGACAAATACTACCAATGCTTATCTTAGGATTGAGTTCTAGTAAGATGTAGAGAGGTTCCCAACCATCATCTCACTACTAAAAGTTGATACAAGTGCCTCTAACCATAATTAAATTTTCAACACTGAGAAGACTTTCAAACTGATTGATTTATGGCACCTATGATTCTACGGTTTCAATCGTCTCTATCCGCTTTATTAAAGCTATTACTAATAAACATGAAATACAACCCAAAAACCCCTTAACGGTAAGACTTTTGGAATCTGGCTCTGGCACCACGACCACCAAACTTCTTGGGTTCCATTCTTCTCTTGTCAGCAACCAACAAGGTCTTGTCGTAGTCGGTGTAGATCTTCTTCAATTCGTTCTTGGAGGCTTCGTCAACGAACTTTTGGTGGTAAGCAACCAAACCCTTGGCAATGGCTTGTCTAATAGCGTAGACTTGAGAAACGTGACCACCACCGGTGACCTTGATTCTGACGTCAACACCAGCGAACTTGTCAAGACCGACAATGGTCAAAGATTCGAAAACCTTGTCCTTAAGGACAGCGGGTTGGACGAGGGTGATGGGGGCACCGTTGATCTTAAGGAGACCCTTCCCTTGTTGGATGTGAGCCACGGCGGTGGCAGTCTTCTTCTTGCCGAACGACTGGATTCTGTTGGCGCTGGACATGATGGTATGTGGTCAAGCTTACCCACTCAAAATTTTCACTGACCCCCCAGTGCGCGACACAGAAGGGTCGTAACCCTATGTCACGTGAGAAGTTTATCATACTGTATACAACAATGTTAAGTTTAATCTAGCAATTGGATGTAATATTAATCAATTAAAGGCAATATTAAGTTATAGGGGTTTTTATTCTATTATTTTATTTGTAGTGCTTTGATCAAGGTAGAAAATATAGGTTGTTTTAATGGTCAGAGACATGATTGAATAAAATCCGATGATTATTACCAAAATCGCGAAGTTTCGAGTTTTATCCAGTATACAACATTTTGTGGTTTCTCATGCATCAACTTTGGTAATCTTGCAAAACTTTTGGTAATTTGCAAAAACTATGAATATTGTTAAACTGAAACACGTATTTAGAATGGATAGTGTTTATGAGTTATTGAATTAATCGGCAACTCGGTATCGTCGGACTTCACTACCTTTTTGCTGTATCTCCTCTACGTCTTGGACTCGCATTACCGTGGACCTCAAGTTCATACGTGACCATGTGGGTGGATTCAAACCCTGAACTACTGGTATCACTACCGGAGGACTTTATCAAACTCATCGATATTCCCCACACTCCTTTGATTACTTATATCACAAAGTATCTGGTTGTTGTCCTTAATCAGTATACATTAATCCCGGTTGCTTCACATACCCGTCAAGGAAAACTGGAGGAACAACACGGGGAAAACATTGATATCCAAACTAAACACATTCATGTACCACTGGCTCAACTCCATAAGTTGTTTCAATTCCAATTGGTTGTACAAACTGTTAATGAGTATCTAATCGTCTTCCATGGGATGATTGATCCCAATCGAAGTCTTTATGAAGTCCTGAAACATGATGTTTTGATCCAACTGGGATTACCTGTTGCTAATTCTGGTGAAGGGTTCCTGTTAAAATCAATGTTGATGAACGCCACCAAATTGCTCAATCCAAATACCCCTATCCAACAGGTGGAATCACATGAGGTTGACGAGGAGAATTTCACCATAGAACTGTTGAAATTGACCATTTATAAGGTTCTTAAAATATCAATCGGAGTTTCTCGTTATTGGTTAAAGGGAAATTCTCAAAACCTCCTTGTGTTTAATAATACTGATGATGATTGTCTTCAAGTGGTTAATTTACACAACTTTAAGAATGAAGTTATTGTTATCACTGAACAAAGATGGTATTTGGGTAGCCGAATCCGGTTCATTGAGTATAATGTTTACAAAAATTACTTTTTAATCGTCAATGATGCTCATGAACTTTGGTATATGGAATTGATTAAGGGAAACGATGGTATCACCACCAAGGGTCATCGAATCGTACAATTTAATCCCATTCACACCCTTACAATGCGGTTTTCCCTGCTGGGACTCATATTAATCAAGTTAAATTCGTTATTACGAATTTATTCCGAAAAATTTGAAGTTATCAAAGCTATAAAGATACCAGAACCATCACAGTTGTATTGGGCTCCAAATGGTCAATTCTATGTTATCAATGATCTTGAATCAGGTTTCTACCAATTACAAACTAAAATGGGCCACATTACATTCGATTCAAAAGAGATTAATTCAGAAATATCTCAATCATTTTTAAAAGCAAATCATATTATGATTGCTGGTGACTGCCACAACATCTACGTTGTTGGTGAAAAGCTTTGGAAACTTCCATTGCAAATGGTGACAGCTAAAGGCCGGGTATTTTATAATCATGAATACTTGGGAAATTTAACCAGGTCGATAACAAAATTCCCTATGCCTTCACGCTTCAAGAGAATATTGACTAGAATGGAAGCAGGGGAGTCGAGGTTTAATATTTCGTCTAACTTACAAGGTCAATTTGCCATTTCGTATGGTGAAAATGTGGCAGTATCAACCCCCAGTTCGGCACCACCACTTAAATGGTTTAATTTTAACCATAATCATGATGGCATGGATATTATTTATAATACGTGGTTTCAGGATTACCTCATATTGATTTTCAGAGACGAAGACGGCGATCAAATCATTGTTTTAGATACTCGAAAGACAAAGTATCAAACCACATCGTTTACTCTTGATGAAGATGCCATTGTTCATAGACATCAATTAGGCAAACGAGTGACATGTGTTGATTTTGACCATGATTTATTGTTGTTGATTTTAGGGACTACCATCACTATGGTTAAATTTACCGCCAACAATGGAACGGTGGATCTGAGTGTTTCATCGATTAATTTATTACCAATTTCTGGAAACTTGGCCGTTGACCAAATTACTCAGATACAAAAAGTTGGCGAACATTTCTTGTTGCTAATAAATCTGGGTGACTTCATGATCCTTCAACACTTGCAGGAAAATCTGTATGAATTGATTCTTATTGCCCAAGGTATAGATTGGTTCAGAATTGATTTTGTCCGCTACACCAAGGATGGAGCTAATTATATTTCTGCAATGGGTCGGGAAACTGTTTTCTTTTACCCATTAACTGAAGTATGTTCTGGAAAATCTCCTGAACCTATAACAGGATCTATCAATGGATACCTGTCAATGGGGTTGGTGGTTACCAAGAAGCTGATTGACCTTGCTGGGCTCGAAATGGTAACTCATAATAATTCCATTCGCAATAAGGCATGCTACAAGGTGGTATTACAAAACTTTATTGAATATGAATTGATTCATACCGATAAAGAACGAGTGGTTCATATTGTTACTCAAAAATTCTCAGGCTATGATACTTATAGTTATTGTCTCGAATTGTTACTTGTTCGCTACTTAACTGAAGTTGATAATGCCGTAGTGCTAGACAAGCTTTTGATGGTGGTTGACGATTCAATTTATATCAATTGTTTACGAAAAATCGAAGTGGGTTATTGGGATAAGTTTTTCAGAACTTTGGGGACGATGCCAGATGATTACATGAATAAACTCATCGAAAAGGGCGACGTTGAACAGTGTTATCATTTCCTCATCATCTTCTTAAATGCTGATACTGAACATGAACCTGATAAAAAAATCATTTCCAAGATCTTTGACATGTTGCAGCTGGCAGGCCGCTGGGACTGGTGCTACGAGTTGTGTCGATTCGTGAAAATATTGGATCCGGAAATTTTGAATGAACTAGTGAAAAGAATTGAAGCTAAAAATGAAAAGGAATTGTCTATACCTGAGCCAAGCTCGGCGATTGACACCGACCTTAATAATTTAACTTTATAGAGATGAACAAACGCTACTAACATGTTTGTCATCATCCTAATTGAGAAACGAAAATATCGAACACAACTACCATACAATTAATCAATTCTATAATTTACTGTAAATTTGAAAGGTGATGCTTAAGCTACGCCTTTAATTTTACGTCAACGTTCGGTGGTTGTACACGCCCCATTCTTCCAGTGCGCGACCAATGAGGACTCTGAAAAAACCAACCAAAGTGAGCTTGCACCATGACCCTTGCTACTGAGTTTGCTGAAACTACCCGGAGACTGGTGACCCTGGCCGATATGCATCGCCGGGTTATCCACTTGTACAGAAAGTATGTTAGACATGCTAAGGAAATCCAAGATTTGTACGAATTGGACATGCCAGTGGCATCTGTCAAGACTAAGATCAGACAAGAATTTGAAAGACAAAGATACATCGAAGACTTGGGGGTTAAGAACGTTTTATACGCCAAGGGTCAAATGGAATTCCAAGAATTGCTTAACTTTTGGAAACAACAATGTCATGTCTTGAAGTACTTTGACCATCCTACCCAACCTGTGGTTGACCAATCCGAATTCGTCAAGGCATTTTTGAAGGGGAACTAGAGCATTACAAATAAATATATAAACGATATCAGTCACATGGTAATCACGATTGAGCCAACATTAATGTTGTTAATGTAGACACACTGTTTAGGAAAAAAAATACCCATGCAAATGACTACCAATGGAGATCACCGATTGTTTGTTTAATTAAATTCGATTATATATAAATGCATTACCCTTTACTTAACCCATTATATTCCTAGGGGACACAACTCCAAATAACGCATTTGATGAAACTTGATGCAACACCCTAAACTGAACTAACTCTTTCCTTAACTTCCACTGGCAAAGCATTTGCTACCACTGGTCTCACTTGTTTTATGCACAGATACACAGTTCGTTCAATGACAGCAAAGTCATTATTAGAAATGTGACTGACGGGGTCAAATGGTTTGCTTTGAATCAGAACAATCCGACTGAAACTTGACCCGAACGCTTGAACTTCCAAATCCAACTCATTCAAAGGAGCATTCGAGAGAGGGACACTAGCTTCACCAAGTTGAACCTTTTTAATACCTTCGTAACCCAACATATTATCTGACAACAGTTGAGTCACTTCCAAACACAATTCATCCAGTAATTCTGGAACTAAGATAAGTTGGGATAACCCGATATTGCCAATTTTTTTGTCCTGTAAATTAGCAAACAGCAGCACCGTTGGAATAATAAATACTTTAGCAATCCGTTCAAAAATACCTTGTTGGGCATTATTGAAAAATTGAACAATGAATGACGCGTTAATCACCAGCTTATTGGGGATATCATCATGGGTCAAAGGAGTAGCACAAAGTACCATTAAGAAAACAACCATCCGTTTGACAAACTTGTCTGTCCGGGATTTCATTAACCGAGTCATCATGAGGAAACCAACATCACGTAAGAATTGCATGTATGCTTGAGGATCAATGTACAACAAAATTGTTTGCAATAAATCAAACCCATAGCTATCGTTCTGTTTGGAAGAGATAAGCTTTTGAAACACCCCTAATAGCGCCTCGAGGGCATCGTGTTCACTGCTTACCAGAGGGTCTTGTTGAATAATGGCAATGAGTAATCTAGTGATACCAGGAATGTTCCCCTTGTATTCCCAAACAGTAGGCGACATAAGAGGCTTAACCAATTCTTTGTACACCCCGGGAAGACCAGCCAGTTTAGGAAGACGTTCCAACACATAGGCCAAAATTTGGAAAATATAAGGAACGAATTCTTGAATATCTTCGCCAAGCACAGGCAATAACCGGGGTACCAAGGTAGTAACAAATCCTGGCACTTCGTTATCACTAGCGTATTTGATCAAAAGACCTACCAGTTCAAACACATAATGGGTGAATTTTGGGTTGGCGGGATTCTTGGAAATCACTTCCAAAATGCCAATGAGCTTCGACATGACTTCTTGACGGTGAGTAAGTGAATCTTCGGTCACCAGTAATACCCTCATTACACATTTCATGACGAATTCATTTTCGGCCAACTTGTCCGGTTGGGTAGAGAATTGACTCAAAAGATCGAATAATTTATTCAATAACTCCGAATGGACGCTCGCCACATCTTCCTTGGTGAAGATAGGTTCTTGAGTTTGAAAATCAGTCATCCCAAGGAGCTTTTCAAGGGTGACGGCGGCATAAGTGTAGATGGCCGGCGGTTGGCTTGGGTCCAATAAATCAACCATCAAGGAAATGACAGCAACTAATTGTTGCTTGGTGAGTTGATTACGGAAGACGTAGATATACTTGATGGCATCCATCTTCAAGATGGGATGAGTATTTTGGGTGCTTAAGTTCTGTTCGATATTTTGAGAAAAGAACCCAACGACATCAACCACCACCGTAGTCACCCCTGCATTAGTAACCAGCCCTTTGGTTGCCAATGATGTAAATAAATAAATGGCAATATCCTTATGTTTCCAGTTATCGGCCAGAGTCGCCAAGAAGTTATTCACATAATTCATTACCTTCAGAGTGACTAATTGAGCATTCACTTCTTTTAATTCCCGTAAGAAATCGGTGGCACTCTTTCTCCGCGATTCGAATTCCAGACCTTCTAAATCTTGACGCACAAATTGAATCGGTTCATCTTCAAATTGTTCTTCATCACGATCTCTAAAGGCAATGTTTGGCAAGATGATTTTTTGAATAATTTGATCCAAAGCTTCATCGGTATTAAATAAATCTTGATATGAAGGGATTTTAATCACCGACAGTAAAAATCCTAACAGTTTAACCACCAAAAGATCATACTTGGCTTGGTTCAGCACCAGAGATACCGTTTCCCAAACCTTGGTAATGAATACCTTGATAAAATTCGAAAAGTCCTCAGCATACCGGTTGACATAAAGACTCAATAATTCAACAATGGCTGTTTTCACTTTAATTAGAACGTCGACATGATCATCATCGTCATCATCGGTAATTGTTGACGACGTGAATTCCAAATACTTCAAGACATATGTCATCAATTCTGACATGTGGTCTTCAAAAAATTCGGGTAAATCCTGACAATTCAAATCGTAGTATAATTGCATCATTACCAATAAGTTTTCCAAATAAATGGTCAACTCTTCACCTCTGCCATTTCGAGATTCATCAATCAATCGATCAAGGGTTTCAAATAATTGAAGGAAAGTAGGGGCAAATGTGTCGAGAACCAATTTAATTTCCAAGAATAATTCATCCGATCTGAACAACGGACGCCATTTCTTGAAGATCAGATGCATCACTTTTAACACTGCTCGATTATTAACGAAATCTTGGGGGTTTAATTGGCCAACTAATTCCTGAATAAGCCCTGGCCATCTATGAGGGAAATCGCATTCAGCAATCAAGGTGATCGCTTCACCAAGTTGTCGTTGTAATTGAAGGGGTAACTTTAATAAACCAGGGACAATATCGTGTTTGATCTGGGCAACATCATTTTCAGGCAATTGGTAGGTTTCGCCATCACTAGATAACCATTTCCGCTTTATAAGGTTCTTGAAGAATAACGCCCCAGCTAACCGGACCAGGGGGTCTAGTCCGGGATCCGACACCACGTGAAGCAAAGAAACTGCAAATCCTGGGATGTCTTCCATTTGCCGGAGCAGAGCTTCTGCCAGCCGGGCATGCTGGGGGAGAAGGGATTGCTCCAAACACTGGGAAATAGCGTCCAACGAAGCCATAACAATGTGTAGTTTTCGCGATGCGAAATGATGTGAATTTGAAATCACCACCCTTCCACATCCAAGGAATGCGTCCAACAAATGAGTAACGATTGACTTTTATGAATTCAATAAGGTATTAAAATGTTTGAAAGGAATTAAGAATGGTGGTACTCAACGTACCCACAATATACCCCTCCATGGATAGATGAAACAAATGAAAAGGAAGTATGATGGGTCTACAACTGTATCAAGTTAACCCGAAATTAAAATAAGCATTTTTAAATATTATCTTTAGTTTGGGGATTCTTAAGAAAACACGATCACCTCGCTTACGAGCTTGTAGTGAGTATGTTAAGAACCTAAAAGGTAAAAACAAGAAATCGATTCGAACCCACGAGGACGATAAAAAAACAGAAAATATTTGGCCAAGGGATCGAAGATAAACGTAGAACCATAACATAAATCGATAACGACAACAATTGTACTTTTATGATTGGAGGTTTATTAACTTCATTAATATTACAAAAAAGACGGTAAATGTCACTAACATATTGTCAACCGGAAATAATACACAAATAAATCATTATAATCGTCACATCATAAAATTAAGGCAACCAAGAGACCAAAAATTCCAACCCCTGCACTAAATTCCACGGCGTTTTGATTGGCATTTCCACTAACGGTAACGGTTTCATAATCACGATTTACCCCTACCGTTCCTTCGATGGTTCCTAATCCCACCAGTCCCGCTTTAACTGCTTCAGCTGCAGTTACCTCAGGTAAAAATTTTTGGAAATACGGAGATTTGGTAACAGCCGTTGCCCCATTAGCTAAAGTAGCCGTAACCCAAACATAGGTGGTAGATGGGGATATAGTGAGTCGAGGATCTTGAGGATTATCAATACCAGCAACGATTTGGGCGGTTGCAAAGGTTAAAAATGTCAACCACAAGAGTTTATACATTTTGACAGAGACTTCAAAGAAAAGAAAAGAATGGCATTACAGCGACACCTTTATTTTATAAACAATTAATTTGTTTCCTACATGAAATTAATGGTGGGGTTAGATTTTATGCACGTACGATCTTTCGTACATTGCACCTTGCTGATAATATTGAAGCTGATATCTATGAAAGAGGAGAAGATGACGAGAGTAAGACATTTTGCAAGGTTAGCAGTCATAAACAAAACCGATAAAAAATGGATAATAATTGGCCAAAGTCATTCTCGCTCGTTAATATGACCTGCATTACAGTGCAGGGACTTCTATTGTATTTGTATGTATGTTAAGCCACGTAATTTCTTGGACATACCTAAAAATTTGCGTTTTAATCCCTGAATATACGGGTCCCATAAATAACTAATTATGTGGGGATACGATGAGGACATTGCTCAAATCACGCGTTCATGATCACATGACGTATCACATGATTCGCATTCTCATTAATGGTAAGTCGCGATGAGGCAGCCATCGCCATACCTGGTAGCATAACCAATTACCCATGACTAAGAGACTGCTTTTGGAAGAGTTGGCTACTCTCGATAAGCCCGATGACTTTGACATCGAAGATGATGAACGCCAGGAAGTTTTTGGGTCTAATAGCGACCTGGAACCTGAAAATGAAATTGCCAATGATCATTACGTCGCTGTCTCGAAGTCAAAGTTAAGAGATAATGCTAAAGGGTTAGGAGGGAAATATACTGGGGAAAAGTCTAGCCGAAAAGATTTTGAAGACATTGAGTTTAATGATCCTGAAGTCGATCTGGAAGCAGAGGAAGAATCAGGTGAAGAAGAAGTCGAAGAAGATTCCGACTCTGGTGCTTCGTTACGAGAAAATTCCGACCTGGAAGATGAAGATAGTGATGAAGAAGATCAACAAGAAGCCCCAGAACCCGAAGATTTGGAATTCAAGAGACAACAACTTGCGCAACTTTTGGCCAAGGAAAGAAGCCACATTGTGAACAAGTTATCGGAAAATGCCATGAACGATGCAATTAAAGGATTTGCGGTACAAGAACAACATCAACAATTTGACAGAATAATAGATAGCAGACTTAAGCTTCAAAAAGCTGTTCAAATTGCTAACCAACTTCCCTTTGATGCTCAAGTAGCTGAACACGAAGGATTTGTCACCAAGAAGTCCCCCAAATATATTGAACGGGCAAAGGAATCATGCTATGATCTCTTGGATGCCATCTTTTCGTTACGTAACCAATTATTGGTCGATGATAAAGTTGGAGAACCGATGGCATTACCAAAAAAGAGATCGTTTGATGAATACAATCAAGTCACAGGAAAGTTTGATGACGTACTTAATTCCTATAGACAAGAAGTTCTTACCAAATGGTCGGCAAAGGTACAAAATTCTCAAGGACTGCTGGCAATCAACCTGACGAAGTTTAAACTGATTAATCAATCTTATGAACAACAAGTTGGTAATCATCTTAGTGATATGGATCGTCTCATGAAGCGGACTCGCCTTAATCGTCGTCAAGCAAAGCCACTAGGATTAGACTACTACTTATCCATCCATGAAACTGATGAAGTTACCGGTAATAATGATGATGACGAAGAAGAAAACCTCGATATCCCGAAACAAGTACAAAAAGTTGATCAACTGGAAGTTGCCGGGATTTTCGATGATGATGACTTTTATAGAGTGCTTCTTAATGACTTGGTGGATAAGAAGATTCAATCACAAAACCCAACCCTGGGACTTACCATCATGCGAACAGCCCAAAAGGCCCAAAAGTTGCATAAAAATGTCGACACCAAGGCCCTGAAGGGTCGGAAGTTGAGATATAATATTCAAGAAAAGATCGCCAACTTTGAAGCTCCCATTAACGGCTGGAAATGGGATGACCAACAAATTGACGAATTCTTTGCCGGGCTCTTGGGGCAAAAGGTCAATATGAATGAAGATGAACAAGATAACGAGGGTGAACAACAAGAAGAAGGAGAGGTCATGGTTACTGATGACACCATCAAGTTATTTGGTTAGACTCTCATAATATACATTAACATACATTTTCAATAACAACGTCGCCTTCTCTAGGACCCAAATCCATCCGTAATCGTCTATCGAATACTTCGAATAACCAATCAAAACAATTCTTCGTAATGGCAGGGTCATATCGTCCCTTACTACCTTCATCCCGAACAAAGGCATGTTGAGCATCATGAATTTCAATCAAAGTGTATTCAAGTTTATTATCTTCAAGAGATTGACGAATAGCAGTACGAGCTTCGAAAGGGACATGATTATCCTTCCTACCAAAGATCAAGATAGCTTCGGCTTTGATTTTACCACAATTGGTCAATGTGTCAGCATTTTTACCTTGACCCAATGAAGTAGTACCATACAAATCAGTAGCGAAGAATCCCACCACTGCTTTAACCCGAGGGTCATAGCCGGCTCTAAAAGCCAAATGACCCCCTAAGCACATCCCTGTAGCCCCAATATTGCCAGTACAAGTAGGTAATGATAACAAGTAATCAATGGTGAGTTTATTATCCTCATCATAAGATTCGAGCAGCTTATCATATTTATATTGGTTACCAACATCAGTACCAGGGCCATCATAAGCCAATGCTTCGGAAGATAACCAATTATGGTAAATCAGAGGTGCAGCCACGATATACCCTTGACCAGCAATGTCTTTAGCAAATCGAGATACCGGCCCAGTAACTTGGTAAATTTCCAGATAGACAACTACCCCAGGGAATTTTGCTTTGGGGTATCCAAGAACCTTTGGATGGTAGATAAAGATTCTCATGGTCCCCCCTAACTTAGTGGGGACATCGACAAAGGATTCTTCAATAAGCACCATTTGGTATCAATTAGAGGACAAGGTGTAATCGGAAGTATCTGGTGCGGGTTGCCATATCGATATTGATGAACATTAAAATGACTATTTCGAGATAATGATCAATTAAATCGATGATTGTGTCACGTTATAACAGAAGAGGGAATGGTCTATATATTGATGTAAACCTATACTACACACAAGATTACTTCTTGCCTTGGGAT
Source organism: Diutina ranongensis (nom. inval.) (assembly GCA_030569815.1). Taxonomy (NCBI): domain Eukaryota; kingdom Fungi; phylum Ascomycota; class Pichiomycetes; order Serinales; family Debaryomycetaceae; genus Diutina; species Diutina ranongensis (nom. inval.). The sequence continues at coordinate 302,672 of JAJMLP010000005.1, forward strand.
GCAGCAGCTGCCTTTCTGGCATCAGCTAAAAAGGTTAGTATAAATGGTGGAAGGTTATAATTGAAAAAGAGATTACATACCAGCGGCCTGCTTTTGTCTCAAGATATCAGCGTCGGATTCCATCCGCTTCCGGGGGTCACCATCTTTCTTTTGATTCTTAGAAGCTTCAGCTTGCTTCTTTTGATTCTTGGCTCTAGCAAGATCTCTTTGGTTCCCTCTAGCCATGATCAAGATTCCTCAAGTCCAACAGTTACAGGATACAAAAACCCTATCAGGTCCAACGACGAGCTGCGGCGATTTATGAATGAGACTCGCACAACGTGGACTGTATACAGACAGGGGCTACTAGTGGTGGTTCATAGCTCATTTATTAGAATGTATTCCATAACTCCATTACTTTTCTTCTACTTCGGTGACAACGGCACCATCTACCTTTGGATCATAAGGTTTAAGTAAGAACTTGGAGAATCTCTTCAAGTTTTCTAACCCTCTAACTTCACCCCCTAACAATGGCATCTTCACCAAGTGGTAATCTTCATACAATTCTCCCATTTGGTCCAAATACTTCTTTTGCATCTTCCATCTCGATACACATCTCTTACAAGGATGATCATCATCATCGGCAAATAATAATTGGTTAACCACGATTGAGTTGACATCCATGTTATATGACATGAGTTCTTGAATCATCCGTTCAGTTTCATAAAGTGAAAGAAATTCCGAAATACACACACAAACAAAAGTGGTCAAGTCAGGGTTGGTGAATTGTTCATTCACTTCCAGGACATTCTTTTGCACTTCAGCTAATTTTTCAAACATATCTTGACCATTTCCACCACCCAACATATTGAGCATGGGGCCAAACTTGCCAGATAATTGTTGGAATTTACCCAATAACTTTTGTAAAGTTTGAGGGAGTTGAAGGAATCTTAAAGTGTGACCAGTGGGAGCGGTATCGAAAATAATCGTCTTGTAAGCAATTGCATCCAGATTCTTGTCGTCACCTTCCTTTTTTTGGTTCTTAATATGCTTCAAAACTTCCATAAATGATAACGCTTCATCAATCCCAGGAATAGACCCCGTCATATCGGACATCATCAGCTTTAAAGGATCATTGGGGTCATTGTTGTATTGTTGAGCTTGTTGTTGCAAATCAGTCATGGCGGCTTCAGGATCAATTTCCATACAAGATAAATTAGGCAACCCTTCGACTTTTCTTGCATCCTTGCCGAATTTTTGACAAAAGGCATCGGATAAGTTATGAGCAGGATCTGTTGAAATCAAGAGGAATTCATCGGTAGGGTGGGCCAATGCTAATTGTACGGCAATAGACGAAGAGGTGGTGGTTTTACCAACACCACCTTTACCCCCAACAAAGATCCATTTAAGGGTATCTTGTTGTACAATAGACTCGAGCGTAGGTTCCAATTCAAAATCCATGGTAATACCGGTCAGTTCGGTTGAAAAGTTGTCGCCACATGTACCCTAAAATATACCCGCCTGCACAGAGGCAGGTCGCACTTTGCATTCGTTCCCTTAGAAATTGATAGAACATTGGAGAAAAGTGTATGTAAAATTGAAGGAATTATCTATCTATTCTTTATCAGCCCGGTAGCCCTTTGCTTGCTTATTCTCTGGGAGCAGTGCCACCTTGCCCTTACCCACGCCATCTCCTTGCATCTTCTTTGGTTTTCCATTGCCCACGATTTGATCTTCGTCGGAGCCAACCACCACCGCTTCATTAGCCACCCCTCCCATGGGAGCTTCATCAACAGCATATCCTTTATCTCCCTTTGACCCTTCCAGTAAACCTGCGGCAAGGTCGGCATTATCACCTTCTTTCATGTTAGCTTGGATATCAACATTTCCAATGTTGACTCCAACCTGGGAGTCTAGTAGTTCATCATGGTGCAGCATTTCATAAATAGGTTCGGGTTGAACTTGCAAATCTTGGGATATCCAGTAAATCATGGTCCCGAAGATCAGGAACATGAAAAGGTAACCAATGAGCTTACGCTTATTGGAGTTGAAATAGTTACGGGGAAGGTTATCGTAAGGCAGGTATTTCTTCTTCGTCGGTGCCATATAGAATGGCCGGGGTAACCCGTTGTTGTTATACGATCCTTGCATTGATTCGAAGGTGACTTGGACAAGGGTTTTTATCGCGCGTCGCGAGAATTGATACTTGTACTTGGCACGGGTCGGTGCTAACTTGAAGGCTTGACTCCGAGGATCATAAGTTTTAATTACTTTGAGGTAATTTATATGGTTGATATCTATTATTTCCTAATTCGGATTCTTTTTGTCAAATCGTCGATGGTTACGAATGCATATGACATCCGACATTTATACCGGCATAATCATTGATAATAGTTAACATCGTCTTTTATTAATGCCTGACCTAGAATGTGTCAATTACTATTAGAGCACCACCAACTTTTGTTAACACTGCCAACTTGTTAACACTGCCAACTTGTTAACACTGCCAACTTGTTAACACTGCCAACTCGTTTGCACCGCCAACTTCTAGAATACACATACTGCATACTAATTGGACATCAGCAATTGTAGTATGAAATGGAATCATTTAATCATTGAAAAACTCAAATGCAAATAGTTAAAACTCTTCCTTTTTGTGGTCCATCAAAATAAACCCATTATCGTAAAAACTATGCTATGACTTTGACGACCATTTCCAAGTCTTGTGACCACAAAACCGTAATTAAACCTACCCAAAAATCTCCTTATGAGTCTTTTCATTGACCAAGATTTTATCAATAGTGCCTCTAGGTATGCTCACCAAGCCAATATCTCTGACATGTTCTTTGCCTGGTCGAATCCGATCGACCGATGTTTCCCAAACGTCATTAAGTAGAAGGTTACCAAAAGGATCAATCACGGTTAGTGTTCCATCTAATATTCTCCCATCCTTTAGATGAATTCTCATCAGCTGGGAAATAAAACTAATGGGGTTCATTACCATCGTTGACTAATTGGGCCCTAATTTTTCACCCACCAAAAAATCAAACTCCAGAAAACCTCCTGCACATAACCAAGTTGTCGCAACTATTTAAACCGATGAGACGGTTTAGAAAATTTCTAACATCAATTGCCCCTCTGCCCTTTGGGACTGGTTTGGTTTTATGATCAGTACTCGGGGACGAAGAATGAGGAGGCATAGATAGACCTTACGGAGCACGTTTCTGGGCGCCTGATGTTGACAATTAACATGGAACATTGGGAATCAGTTGTGACTACATTTTCTTAAACTATGATTGCGAGTAAAACGTAACTTTGCACTGTAGCCTCCGGTAGTATTTGGGTTATGAGTATCGATAACTACCAATAACCAAATCGTGCGATTGATATCCTAACAGAAGGAATATGTTTACTTCCCTCTCAGAACTTAACCATATCCATGATGAATACTCCAACAAATTCGATTCAATGACAGTGGTCAACGATGATCCAAACCTCCCTTACCTTGATATTATCACCAGTAGTAAGCGGCATCACCAAGTGACGGTGACCGAAGCCGGATGGTTTATTGTTGGTCACCCGATACCAAAACATCCTACTTTTGAAGCATTGATGTTTTCTACTGATGAGAGTTTTACCGATCTGTTTGCTTCTGAACTCGCAAAGCGGTTTAACCAATAATAACCTTGATTCCTATGTACAGAGATATTTAATCATTTATGATGCTTCTTCTTCAGTTCGTCCTTCTTAGCCTTTCTCTTAATGTAAGCTTCCAAATCATCGACATCCCGCTTCGAATCCCGGATGTAATATTGCTTACTTCTGGCGTTGTATTGCTTAGGCTTTTCCAAAACTTCAATATTCCGAAGCTTAGGAGAAAACAAAGGGATCCGGATTTCACATCCAATTCTCGAAATCTTATTTCTGATGAGGATGTTAGTACCCAAGTTGTTAACCCCACGTTTGATGGCAATAATTTGACCCATAACATCAGTTCTGTCATTGTAGGTAACCTTAATGATATCACCTGCCCGTAACCCAGTGTTCCGGTCAACAAGAGCACTTCTCTTACCGGTAGGGTCATGACTCTTCAAGAGCTTTTGATGAAGGTAAGTCATAACATTTTGACCATTTCTTTTGGCGGGTAAAGGTTCAAAGACCGTAGGAAGGGCTAACGTTAGTATCAAACATTAATATAAAAATGATATGGTTCATACTTACTCTTAGTAGCAAGCCCTCTAATCGGATTATAGAGTGATGAAAACATGTTCCTGCTAACGACAACCATCGAAATTTTTCGCGCGATCATGTAAATCGACTCCAACGATGATGAGAAAGTAAATGCAAAATAGCTTGATGAGTAGCATGATTGAGTAGCCACCTTTTCTTCTGGCTTTATGTCTATCGCTCATTAAAATACATAATAAATGGGTCGAATCGGTTAATAAAACGGATCTATATATAAGTAATTAATCATGTAAATGATACAAAGGTTCATGGCATGGTTCCCTACAATCATTCCCCAGGTCTATATTCGGGTAAATGAGATTGTAATCTCTTAATTGCCCAGTTTAACCCAACAAACTTTACCAGAGGATCACTGGCACCTTCAGATACGGTGTAATCATGCCACCATTTAGGGCTCTTTAATTTAGGATTTTCAACGCCAAATCCTGCTTGTCTTCTCAACGCTTCGACATTTTCTCTTAATTCGGCCGCCAAATCCGATCTTAACTTTTGTGCCCATTTTCCTGTCATGAGTTCCTTCGAAAGATCGCCGGTTTTTTCCCAAGGATCGGCAAACACCAGCACCAACTGCCGCCACTTTAACCGATAGGATTCAATAATATCATCACTAATGGCATCACCAATATAGAGATGAATTTCCAGACCGAGATTAGCGGGGAACCACCGTCTCCAACCGTCGATATCTTCAGGAGCGATCTTTTCAAACCCATGTGAGAACATAGGTACCACAATGGGGGCTCTGGTTACTTCAAGGATAATTCTGGTTACCCCCCACTTGAAATATCTCATTGAATTATTATCAGGAGGTTCCAATTGTAAAACAAACCCTTCAGGGAACACATGGAACCATGAGGTCTTTTTCCGAATAAATGGGAGGGTAGGCATCAAAAGTTGAGTCAGCTCGTTATTAGGTAAAAGCTCGGGGGCTACTTTATTAACTTCTTGGATTTGATTAGGAGTAGTATAGTCAACAGGGGTCAAAGGGGCCACTGAATCATCAGGACTAGCAATTCTGATGGCAGCATCCACAGTGGGCTGGAAAGGACCAGCACCAAATCTCTTGATCCCAAGGATTTTACCAAGATTAAAAAACCATGCTTGAGTAGAAGTGCCGAAGCATACGTTGTCAGCGGCAAATCCCCATCTCACATTGTCAACGTCATTATAAAATCTAAATGGTAATAACGCAACAAATGAAGGGTCATCAACAACTGACATATGATTCATGACCGTAACCACCAGTCTATTTTCATTTCTGGCCCTTTCAAATGCCAAATCCAACTTTTCAATGTTGTGCACGTGGGGCTTGTATAACAAGTTGAGGAGGAGCTTGGAGTTAAGGGTCATAAAAAGACAAGTTAAATGGGATAACGGATTCCACCATGATTCTGTTCGAGGATACTCCAGAAGTAGTTGATCTCCTCGATGGAGAACGTCAGGGAAACTCATTCTCGGCTCGTCCAACGGTTGCGGGGAAAACCAGAGATGAGCGTCATTGACTTGGATGAGAACATTTTGAGACTCAAAAACAACTAGTGGAAAAAGTTTTACAGATAAATCAATAGTATTATAAATGGGTTTAATTGTATTTTTGACCCCTAATTTACCCTAAAATTCCTGTGAGCGTCAAAGTCAGGGTCCAAGCAGTTGATGCGACAAACCGCAGTCAAAAAAATTTACACCACCAACTTGTCTATCAACCTTAATCAAATTGTTAAACCGTTTGTGAGGCAAATCAGGGTCCTAGGCATTTCTTTTCCGCCATCATTTTAAAACCAGGGTCCAGAATGTGGCTGGTGCAAGCACATTCCCCATTTAAAGGCATTGACGACGGTGGTTATAACAATCCCACCTGTATCACATTTTTAATCATCATCTCGAATATATTCGAGATTAAGGAAAAGTTTAAATCAAGGAAAAATTAGCTTATGTAAGCCGATGACATCCCTGGAACTATCTCCACCACCAACACAAACAGAAGTAGCCGTACTCTATGATGGTTCCCCAATATTGAGTTCGAAACCCTCTGCCAACGTCTTCTGCATCTTTCTCTGCGAGTGTGTCTACTTACACATCAACGCGTCAAAATGAATTCCCAATCAAGTAAGTTCACTCGAAAATATGTACAAGCACGCCATCATCTACAGGGGACCACCACCAATGGCGATGGGAGTCGAAGAAGCAACATAAGAATAATAATAATAATAATAATAATAATAATAAGAAAAAAAACCTACGGTTGCCTCAACGGAAACCCCATCTCATCATGCCAAGTCAACATTAATACTAACACGATGACCTCTGACGCGTATTGTTCCCCACCTTAATTTTTTGAAAGCTATTTCAGGTGCAAGTTCGAACCACGCTTGCTGGGTACAAATAATTGCTTGATCCCCTCTTGACAATAGCCGTTGCGAAGGGGTGTCGCATGATGTATTGAATATCTGGTTAGATCGGGATATATTCTCGTAGTCATTTACTGTTTTGGTTATAATTATAGTAATCAACTGTCTGCTACCCTTTGTCCGGAGACTCATTTCACTCTGTCTCACTGTGAGGGTTCAACTTGTATCGAAGACAACCAAATCGCAGTTATCCTTAAATAAGTAGAACCATTTAACCAATTATAGATTCTATTGATGGATCGGCACATTCGGAGACTTATTACCTGGAGATTGCTATTGAAATAGGGCGTCTATTCTGGACGTTCCACGGCTATAAAATAATTTTGGAAACGCGACGCGCTCCAAAAAAAAAAAAACAGTCGTAACAGAAAATGTATATATACCGCGCAGGCACGCACCTCCCTTCTAACTGAAGCGATAGATAGTGTGAGGAAGATTAAGATTGCAAACAGAGGTGAATCCATCCAATAAAGTTAGACAAGTACCCATCCACGATGATGCCCTACCCCCGTGTTCCACTCCTGGAAAAGAGCAGTAATGGCATGGCAGGGAACGGGTACAAGTTAAACACCCCTCCTCAACTGTTCATCAGCCATAAGCCGATATATGACCCCCCGTTGACAAAATTTGACCCCGCCATTGCTGGGGTCGATGCATCTTGTCCTCAAGTCTCTTCTCTGTTATTGCTGCCAGCATTTCTGTCTCCCAATCAACAGAATATACCCCGCGCTCCTCAAGAGGGTCATCACCAAGTACCTTCAAAGATCCCTCTTTTTATTGACCCAAGTCTGACCAAGCAAAAGGAGAAGAAACGGAAAAAGACGAAAAAGGAGCTCAAGGAAGAGGCTTTCGACTTACTGAGCGAGGAAAAACCACCGTATTCTTATGCCACCTTGATTGGAATTCTGATTTTGTCCCATGAACACAAGAAATTGACATTATCTCAAATTTACCATTGGATTCTGGACACCTTCAAATATTATAAGAAAGAAGATGTCGGGTGGCAGAATCTGATCAGACATAATTTGTCTCTTAACAAGGCATTTGTTAAGGGAGAAAAACTGAAAGATGGTAAAGGTCATTTCTGGGGAATCAAGCCAGGATGTGAAGATCAATTTTTGAAACTGAAAGGCATCAAGGGTAAAGATGTCATAGAACAGATCATTAATCGACCTCGCATCTCCTTTCCGAGTTCACCTCCTTTAGAAAGGGAACTGAAACGTCCTCGCGATGAAGATGAAGACGACGTTGATGAAGTTGATTACAAAGAAACCGAGGCCGAAACTGGGAAAGATGATACCAAAGCGGAAAAGTCGCAAGGGAAACCTTCTATCCCAGGAATTCAAGTTTCATCTGCCCCACTGGCGAAGAGATACAAACTTGGAGCTCCATTTAGTGATTGGGATGAAGATAATGCTCCCCCAACGGTTTCTCCGGAAAGCCTCCTGTATTCCAGTCTGTTTTCGTGTAATTCAAATCTCGAACTTAGTCCAATCCGGCCAAATGATCCAGGTCCATTGCTTGAACCATTAACCCCGGGGATCTTGGGGTCAATGTTAAAACAAGGACCAATGCTCAAACTGGTGGTGCTGACGACACCTAAAGTACAAAAGACACCCAAAGCTGCCGTGAAAACCCCAATGAGGACATTAAAAACCCCTCAAACGCATCTGATTATGCGTAAGTTGTGGAATCTGCCTTCATACCTCGAGGAATTTTATTCTCCATTGGTCCATGCTGTCCATGGAGGTAATCCTACCATCTTTAACCTGTACGATGATGACGATATGGTATTGCGGCCACTTCATCAATCTCCAGCATTAAGACGCCGGCGACTGCAACAACCTAGTCCTTGTGTATCATCGCTGAGGAATTTAATGATTGACATTAAACGGGCTCAAGATGACGAGGAATAAAGATTACACACAACTGGATCGGTAATGGTAGACGGTCCTCATTTTTAAATATTTGGTTATGATTTAAATGGCTTGGGAATTTTTTTTGGTTAGGATGGAATGGTTAATTTAATAAATAATATGCTTTAATGCTCCCAGGGCTTATTAATCAGTGCTGGAACAGCCAGTACAGCCACAGGTGACACACTCGATTTGTCGTTCTCCTTCGTCATTTTTCTCCAATGTCAGTCTTGGTACTCGGCAGATACAGGCGCTATCATGGTTTTTGTCCTTGGAGACGATACAATTGATACAACACAATCGTTCATACCCTTGTTTCTTCCATTTGGCGATCAAATCGTCATTAACATAAGGCTGTAATAGTAACCAATCATATACCGACTTGTCGATGGCTTTTCGTTTATAGTACATTTCATAAACGTACTTCAGGATTTGATTATTTAGCTTGATGATGGGCCAGGTCAGCTTTGTCGACGTCGTAGTTGCTAAGGAGGCATTTTGTGCTTCGGTTAGTTTTTCAAGAAGGGAATCAATAGTTGGTTTCACCTTCTCGAACCCTTTAGGTGGCGGTTGATTTTTGGTTATTTTGTTTTTGATCTTGGGCATTGAAGGTCGTGCGGAAATTCAACAGAGGAAAACATTTGACAAATATCACCAAAAGGTAAACAGACGACATACAATGATGACTATGTATTAAAAGTGTTGAAATAATTTAAAATAATACGAAAAATATGCACCTTGGTGGACGAATCACCCACCATTCCTCCTTGCCAATATTTCTTGTAGCACCTCATCAGCACGAACCAACAGAGGATTCATCTCCATTAATTTTTCATAGCGGTGTAAATTTGGTAACTCCTTGGCGATTGAAAATTCTGGACCATAAACCGTTTCAAAAAGGTGCATGTATCTTACTCCCATAAGGATGGGGAATGCTACCATCATATCAGCGACACTAAACCGATTGCCAATGATATAATCCAACCCACGATTATGTTGCTTTTGGATCTCGGTTTCTAGATAATGTAAATGTTTCGAAAGTTCCTCAGCATAATAATTCCCCCCAATCACCGTGGTAATCCCTCGGACAATTGCCTTAAATCCATAAGGTGATCCTTTAATGATCCATTCGTCAGTCATTAAATTTTCAATGATTGGCATGAATGAAGCTTCGACATAATGTAAATAATAATTCCATTGTTCTTTTTCAATGGCATTCGTCAAACTGATCGAGCCTTTGGGATCAAACATCAGTAATAATTGATTTAATATCGGTCCACTCTCAACGATCATTTTCCGACTACCCTTTGAATCAACCACTTCAACAATTGGGGCTTTTCCCGCCACCGGGTGGAGATCCCGGTATTGTTGAGGTGGGGATCCCCACTTATCTCTGGGATACATTTTAAGTTCATAGGGAATCTTTAACTCCTCAACAAGCCATAGTATACGGTGAGCAGGTGAATCTAGTAGGTAATGAAGTACCACCTTCATGCACCAGATCCTTGGATTTTTTTTTTTTTCTATTCCTCCCTTACAGGCGTAGCCGGCGTGTTATAAGGTTTTTTTTTACACTTTCGAACAAAAAAGGGTATGCATCATGCCCCTTGCATTACGTGTAATTAATTCATCTATCTATCAAACCTGGGCTAATTTTTGAGCCAGGGACTCCTTACTAAGTTCAACCATAATATCGTTAGCTCTACATAGCAGCTCTTTTTTCTGGCATAATTTACTCCATTTGTATAGATGAGGGAAATTCTTCCCTGCATCGTAGGTACCTCCATTAAGGTTATAATATATTTCGGGAGAATAGCAAAAACCTTGAAGAATAGGATATCCAACCATAATATCCGCCACAGAAAACTTGTCCCCAACAAGATATTGGTTGCCTCTTTCTGTTTGTGTCTTGAGGACCCCATCCAAATACCCCAAATTCCGGGTGAGTTCATCAGCAAAAGTATTGCCGCCTAATATCCCAGCTGCCCATTTAGCAATCGCTTGGAGACCAAATGGCGTCGATTGCACCAACCAATTTTTTGTATAAAGCCAATCTTGTAATGGTTGTAATGTTGCTTCCAGATAATGAAGAAGATGGTCCATTTCTTCAGCATAATGTGGGTTAGCAGGGTAAGAGAGATTGCGATTTCGATCATAGACACTCAAAAGGAAATGAATGATATGAGCCGACCCAGCAATAACTTTACGATCAGGGGTATTTGGATAAATTACTTCGATCACTGGCGATGTCCCCAATGGATGGATTTGGGCAAGTTCTTTTGGCGGGTTGTTCACCCGGTCTCTGCGATAAAATCTCGCTTCATACGGTACTTTAAGCTCTTCCATAAGCCATAATATCCGATGTGCTTCCAGTTTCTCAAGATAATGGAGGATTATCTTCATCTGGGGTGATATGTGTTGATTTTTTACTTTTGAACCCTAATTTTTGATTACAATCAACTTCCTGCACAAATTCCTTACCATTGATACTGCATCGTACCTGATGCAGGGACTTTGTTATAGTGTGGGATAGAGGTGACAAAATCACTAAAACATAGCAGATGAAATAATAACACAAATATTATTGATGATCAACAAAAGTCAACTCAACCCCAGAAAGTATCAATTAACCCGCCACGCTACTATTTACTACCGTGTCGAGTAAACAATATGCCAGTCATCGCTATTATTCGTACGCGTTAAAATTTTACGGGTGACATTTCTCTGGGCAAGGGTGATGGAATTGATACCTCTGAAAGTTAATGTGATTTAAACCGACCAAATTAATGAGGCTTAAAAAAAAGTGGGGGGAGGGCTTTGCATCAACAATCGTATTTGTGTCAAGATGCGATATCAAACAATCATTAGTGAGATTAAAATAGCTAATCCTTTTGATAATTTTATGTTGATCTCCCTTTATTCATTCCCATGACATATTTATGTCGCTCATTTCCCGAATTCACGATGACATAATCTGTACATTTTTCTTGTCATCTGCAGGAATTCCTACCAAACATTAACCACCACCATCCCTAACATTGTTCAGACAAGCACCACCACATGAGTATATCGCAGACGGGTACATCAACGTCCCAGGTACTAGTGACGGTGATTGCCAATGGTATCATCTGCTCTATATTTGTGGCATGTTTTCTTGTGTTACGACTCAAATACATTCGAATCTATCGGCCAAAAACTTTTCTACTCAATATCGAAGCTGATGAACGGCCATCACCACTACCACATGATCCTATTAGTTGGCTTTTGGTATTATTAAAGTTCAGTAACCAAGATTTGATCAAATTTTGTGGGTTGGATGGCTACTTCTTCCTCCGGTACGTCAAAGTCTTAGGGTGTTGCTTTGTAGCCGGCATTCTAATATGGCCAATATTATTGCCAATCAACGCTACAAACGGCAACGGTCATACCCAGTTGGATCAACTTTCTATTTCCAACATCAAATACTCTAATCGATACATTGCCCATATATTGGTGTCGTGGGTATTCTATGGCGGGGTGATGTTTACTTTGAACCGGGAGTTGTTTTATTTTAATTCTTTGCATTCGGCTGCTGAAGCCCTGCCCCGATATGCCAGCAAAAGATCCCTGAGAACGGTGATGTTCCGGTTTGTTGCTGACTCCATGTTGGATACAAAGCAAATGTACAAGATGTACGATGGCATCAAGCATATCTTCATTTCTCGTAATAATCGGAGACTTGATTCATTAATTGTCAAACGTACCAGATTGGCCACTGCCTTGGAAAATGCCGAAAACAAATTATTGAAGATGGCGATGGCCGCTAAATTGAAAGCGGATAAAGAGGGCCGAGTGATCACTCCTGTCACTGACATTTATGCATATGTGCCTCAAAAGAAGCGACCCAAGATGAAAATTGGGAAAATATTCAGAAAAACAAAGGTTGATACCATCGATTATTGTTTGGAAGAAATCAAAAAGTTGAACAAAGAGATAAGACATCTCCAGAAGCATTATGACGGCAATAATCCTAAAAATACCCTCATTGTCGAATTTGAAACTCAAGCATGTGCCCAAGCGGCGTACCAACAAGTTGCATGTCTTAGTCCAGGTCGGTGTATACCAACAGATATTGGATTTCAACCCGATGATATTGTTTGGGCTAATTTACGGATGTTTCCCATAGAATGGTCAATCCGGAGATTAATTGCATATTCTGCAATGGGGGGGCTCATCATTATTTGGGCTATTCCTGTGGCTTTTGTCGGGTCAATTTCAAGTATGGATAGCCTAAAGAAAACATTCAAATGGCTTAAATTCTTTGATCACTTGCCTAGTTGGTTACAAGGGATTGTTAATGGGTTATTACCAACATTATTATTGGCAATTTTGTTATTCATGCTTCCGATCTTCATTCGTACCACTGCTAAAGTGGCAGGTGAGGTAACCAAACAACGAGTAGAGTATTTTACTCAAAATGTTTATATGGTGCAACAGATCATCAATGGTTTCCTTATTCCTGCACTCATGTCGTCGGTAATTTCTGTGATTAAGAAGATTTTCAATCACCCGGAAGAAGCAATGCATTTATTGGCCAGTCAATTGCCATTGTCATCCAATTTCTATATGGCTTATCTTGCTCTTAATGCTTTCACCATCGCTGGGGGGACGTTATTCCAAGTTGTAACCCTTATTTTGTATGGGGCATTAGGTAAGTTACTCGATAGATCAGTGAGGCAAAAGTGGACGAGATATTCAACACTTGATTCTATGGCATGGGGGACAAGTTATCCATTATACCTGATTTTGGCGGTTATTACCTTGTCCTTCAGCATCATTTCTCCGATTATTTTAATTTTTGGGGCATTTACCATGTTCATGATTTATGTCGCTTATTGTCATAACTTGGTATATTGTCTTTCTACCGGAACTGATAATAGGGGGTTGAATTATCCAACTGCAATTAGACAAACTATTTCCGGGATTTACATTGGCGAAGTCTGTCTCTTGGGACTTTCTGCCGTGGGTAAAGGATGGGGAGCAATTGCCCTTTCGATCATTAGTATTGTTGTAACTGCATTATGGCATATCCATCTTAATGAAGTTTATGATCGACCCGAGTGTTTGGGGGTGGATGCAATGAGACCACTTGACGGGCGACTGTCAACACCATCCTACCATGGACCTACTGAATATGTTTCCAAGGTATTAAATAGACCTCATACTGGCCATTCCAAGCATAAATTATTGGCGGAAAATCAAGAAAACGAGGACTTGAAAAAGGAAATTGAACAAGATGTCCATAGCAAAAATGGTCAAATAGTTCCCTTGCTTGGTGATCGAGACTTTAAAGAAGAAGGTAAATATAGTCATTTTCTTAAGTTCTTCAGATTTGATATCTTTTTGAATTTCAGACATGCTAAATGCGATTTACCTGCAAACTATTACGATGATTACCCAATTGAAAAAGATGATTGTCATGCCTACGATTCACCCCTGGCGCTGGCCAAATGTCCTGGGGTGTGGATCCCCATGGATCCCATGGGTTTATCGAATGTTGAATTGCTCAAGTTATCAAGAGTGGTGAAATGTTCAAACGTTCACGCCGTTTTTGACGAAAAGGGCAACATTAAATTCTCAGGACCAAACCCACTTAAATAGATTAGGCGATTAATATGAAAAAAAGTATTTGTGTGATGTTTCATCTGTGATTTTACTCCTGTATACATGTACCTGCTGCTGATCTATCATCGCGTGTATGCATAGCACCTTCTGTCAGCAGCAAATTCATCATCAATCCTAAAGATGGGATTTTTAGAACCAGGGCATTCGATGTATAAACGAAAGCGGAGGTCAAAAGAAACCAGGTCGCATATGAAATACCGACGATTGGATGATACCACCTCCGTTTCAACCAATGATGCATCAAAACTGATCCTTGAAAGGGTCCCCCAAGAGGTGTTATTTCCGATATTTGTTATGGCTGGTCCAAATAACAAATTACCTCAAACACTGAAGTATTTTAACACTGTTTTTGCATTAGATCCCGTCCAAGATCACTCCTGGGATATATGGCCCAACATTCTGATTGTGTTACTGATGGTGAAAGTTTGGTATCAATTTGATGGGAATTATTTGATAAACTGGCATAACGTGATGAAAAAATACGAATTATACCAGCAGTTATTGCAAAAGTCCCCGATTAGGCGATCGTACCAAGCGATGGCACAGTTGGCAGCGATGATCTACACTTTCTTAATGCATCGCACCATCCTTTTGGATCAAGTGATGACAAATCGGTTTATGTCGTCTTCAGTATTGAATCGAATTATAAATGAAGCCGAAATCACTTCTAGTAACTATGCTGATCAGTTTTTGACTAGATGTGGGTTTTCTCAAGCTGAACTTAAACCTTATATCCCCTCACATTGGTACAAGCCAGTACAAGTTCTCAATCATTTCCATTTGATGGAAGAAGCCACCCGAAGATGTGATTATATCGCCACTAAGTTCAAAGAGATTGCGTGGTGGCTTGATCGTGATCGACAAGGGATTTCCATTGAACAAATTGATCAATATGAAGAGCCCGAGGAATTACAAGTTGGCAATTTGAGTAATGATCACTCCGAAATTGAATGGCGATTACGGCAATTAGGGATAACTATGGCCGATTTACCAGAAGCTACTGCCACCATCATTTCCCAAGATGAATTGCCTCTGGTACAATATATTGGCATTACCAGTCAACCACAACAGTTACCTGAACCATTATATTTTAATGGGGTAGTGGGTGGACGTCGTGCCCAACTAATCACCCAATTGATTATAGATCATGGGTACTCACCAAATCGAGGTAGACTTATGGATGCTACCTTGGAAACATACACTCGACTCAATTATCAACAACCACTTATAGAAGTGATTGAGCCGTTTACGCATTATGGTGCTGATGTCGAAGTGATCATTCTGATGATCCATCTAATCCACCAATACCCCGAATCAACTAATTATACTGAAGCATTTAATTTCATGTTGAAATGGTACTTTGATGTTGTTGGTGCCTTTGATGATAGCATTTGGAGAGTAATGGTTGAATTACATGATCAAAGAATCGCCCAAATGTTATTCAAATACGATCTGGCACCAACGGAAGAGATTCTAACCCTTTTTTAGCTGAAATTTAGATTTAACCATGCATAATATCTTATTATTATTTCAAATACTTAACGAAGTAGATATTCAACGAATTTTGTTTATATATTCCTAGGTTTCATTTTACACTCAAAAAATTGGGATAACATCAATAATGCTGTTGGTTAGGATCATAAGGAGGTTGCAGATAAGGATCGGGAACCGACTGAAGTATAGCAGGAGGGTTGGTGATTTCATGGAACCAAGGGTGTTGTAACGCTTGCCTAGCAGTAATTCTTGCTTCTGGTCGCATTTGTAATAACAATTGTAATAAATTAAGCCCAACGGAATCCAAATGGGGGACAATCAACCGTAAGTCTTGAGGAGCAAACGTTTGCCAATTGCTCTTATATTCGGCATATTGAGAAATTCCTGGCCATGTCCGTTCATTTGGAGTCCCCATTAATTGAAAGATCTTAGTTAATTGATCTTCATTGGCTGTACCAGGGAACAATGGTTTACCCGTGCACATCTCAGCAAAGATACACCCTGCCAGCCAAATGTCAATCGAGGTGGTATAAGCTCGCAGCCCCAACAATACATCGGGTGCCCTGTACCATAACGTCACCACTTCGTTTGAAAAAGTATTAAAGGGGATACCAAATGCCCGAGCCAACCCGAAATCACCCAATTTAAGCTCGCCCTTGTTATTAATCAAAAGGTTTTGGGGTTTAAGATCCCGGTGAAGAACTCGATTATCATGACAGAACATAATCCCCTTAAGTAATTGAAACATGAACAGTTTAACCACTTTTAAATCGAGGGCCCCTTGGTTACCATTGACTTCCATGTATTTTTTCAAATCTTTATCCATGAATTCAAACACAAGTGTCAACTTATTTTCGGTGTGAATGACATCATAAAGAGTGACGATATTTTCATGGTCTAATTCCTTCATAAGCGAGATTTCTCTAATGGCGGTAGACGGGGTACCTTCTTCAGAATCAAGGTTGATTTCTTTTAGAGCAACGAGGGTTCCAGTGACTCGATTACGACCTTTGTAAACGGTAGCATACGTCCCTTCCCCTAGCTTTTCAAGCTGTTGAAATCTAATATTATTAGTATATCGATTTAATAATTGGCGGCCAATGGTTTACTTACTGTGAGGATGAAGTCATAGTTTGGGGTATAGGTTACACCAACGTTTTCTGCTTGTGCCGAAGCGCTA
>JAJMLP010000006.1:0-209611 GCA_030569815.1 Diutina ranongensis (nom. inval.)
ATTGATGTTATTTATGATAGCTTGGTTGGTGGAGGGTAGTTTTCCACTATCTATAACGATTTCGCACTGTCTAACGATTACACGTATATGATCTTATTTACGTTAGGCCTCTGTGCCATGGCGGTTGTCGCCTTGGTAGCAGTAAACAGCCGAATCAATCTTAAGAAGAACCTGCCGTTCCTAATATCTTCGGTTCTTCTTGCGGTGTTTATCCCTCTTTCCATCATCATTCTATTACCAACCGATTGGGTTAATCATCATCGAGATACGCCTTTACCAGGGTTTCAAGAGCCAGAAAAGGCGTATTGGGTGTTTTGGAGGGTGAATTATTGGGTTACCTTTGCCTTAACCTGGTTTATTCTTCCCATGCTCTTGGAATACTACCGTAGTGGTCACTATGCGTTTATTCCTCGATTAATCGATGCATTTCGGGCTAATCTCAAGTTTCAGTTGATGATGTTAGCAGTGGCGATTGTGTGTGGTATTTATTTCATGATAGAAGTGGGGCTTCTGGTTGGCCACATTAAAGATTTGGTGATGGGTCTCACTCATATCTATTCATTGGTGCTCACGTTATGGTTGATGGCTCATTCTTTGGTGGAGCTTCCTCGTTATCTTTGGTTGACTGCTTCTCCGGTTGCTCATTTGAATCATTTATATACCCAGGTCCCCCTGCTTGTTGATAAGCTCGATGATACCAAAACCAGTATCCGAGATGATATCCTTAAAGTGATCATGCTCGCCAACAATTTTGCCAATGAATTAGAATGGCGTGATTGGATTTTATCATTAGAAAGACGAATTCCTGATGATTTAAGAACCCAATTACAACGGGAATATCGCTCGGAAGAATCCTCGGTGCTTATCGCCGAAGTGGATGAAAACTATATGGTGAATCTTACTCAATCATTTAACCGTCATCTTTATAATTTGACTGCCTATCAACTGGAATATACCACGTTGTTGGTGGGGATTACTCGGTTAGAGGATACCTTAAGCCATGACCCCAGTTCGATTGAATATCGTTTCTATACATCAAACCCTAAACGGACATATTATCTAATTAAGTATGTATATCCGATTATCCTGAGATTTTCCGCTGGGGGGTTTGGCTTAATGTCAATTGTGGTATTATTCAGTGAAATGGTTCATTCGACGAAATTTTCAATCGTCGATGCTATCGTCACTCATATTGGCGGTTATGGCCAAATTATCGTGGTGATGGCGATCTTTACTTACATGTTGATGGCGACACTTCTGTCACTTACGCTGATGAAGATATTCAACATGTATCATCTTGTGTCCCGAAATCTGGATCCTTGTCTGGCTCTGTGGTTTGCCATGTACGTGGCAAGAATGACGATCCCCCTTCTGTATAATTTTTTGGGATTATTTGTTAGTCGGGATTCCGTGTTTGAAGAATGGTTTGGTAAACTGTTGCAACTTGCCGGGCTATTCCTGGGAATTAATGACTGGTTACCCAGGTTTATTTTGATTCCGATTCTATTGTCGATGTTTAATGTGTACTCGCTTATTAAGCGAAAAGTAGGATGGGTTGAATGGTTTGATGATAATGATGATGAAGAAGAAAGTGAAGAAATGCTTGAATCGGGTACTCCACGGGGACAGCTTCTTATCTCAGAAGCCAAACGGCTAGTTGACCGAGAAATGCATCGCCGGACCCGAAGTGGAGGCTAAATCCTATTTGACAAGAAAAAAAAAAAAAATTTTTTTTTTTAAAGGTCGACGTGGGTGCTCGCAACCAGCTACCTACACACCTGGTTATTTCTCGGGGAGATACCCTAAACCAGCACATTAAGGCGCATTTTCCATCCAATGCAGGTGGTGGGGGACATTGTATGGCTGACTACTACCATCAGGTCATTAAATGGGTATATGTACATTTTTTTGATGACGTCTATAGAATTAATGAATCAAGAACTATTCAACCTGCCAGCAGATGATCAATCCTTAATGATTGGGTATAAATTGAAACAAAACAAAAAAGTTAATCAGAATAATACCAATCATCATCTGAATCATCGTTATCATCACTCAGCAGCGACAGCAGTCCTTCACCATCGTCATCATCTTCACTCGAAGAAATCTCGACGATTTCTTCACTCAGGGAGTCTTCCTTTATCTGTTTATGGTATTCCATATACAATCGATCCAAGGTATTTGCTTGTAATACCAAGTTTCGAAGGGGCAGATAAGGGTTGGCAGCTTGATGGACTAGTTTATTATGAACTTTGTACACCATGTGATAGGTAGCATGGGCTCTGGTAGACATGTTGATGTTAATTTTGATGTTTACCTGTGGGTGGTATATTGTATTTATATTTCTGCATGGAATTATCATCCGCAACTTTGATTGAAAGTATTCATTACTTTCCAAAATTACTTTTTGGGCTTTTCGGTAATGTGCCAAAACAAAGTTTCCACATGTTTTCGAGGGCGCTAAGCGCCGATTGCAAAATCTAGAATGCATAGAGGGTATGCAGGTTGGTGAAGGTAAGGATTTCGAGGGGGTTAACTAACCATGGGATTTAGCTTTGAAAATATTGTTTAGAATATGGTTTAATCCTAGAGGGTTTCGCCTGAAGTGACGGGGGTTTCGATGCAAACCCTTTGTTTCGAGGAATGAACAGGCGACAACAAATTTGCGTTGCTTTAGGAGGTTTTAAGAGGGGTTGGACCCTTACATCCCTCGCCATTGATAGAAAATATTCAGCAAACAAACACAAATATTATTCTTGCTGATATTATGTTTCGGCGTTAGTCGGGAATGGAACTACTGGGCATGTAAACCCTAGTGTCACAACAAAGAATGTCCCACTTCAAGAGAATATGAGAGCCGTATCTTATTGCAACAATAACATTGTTGTTTAGGGTAGTATTAAAACCGACAAAAAAATTTAACCTATAGCTTAAAAAAGAAACACAAATCAATATTTAAAGGTGGTAGATAATATTTACAATTATATTTTATCAACCACATCACCCCAAAAAAAAATGATGAAAAATAAATCAGCTTATATTTCCAGATCTCTCCCAGATTCTAACTCGCATTTATTTAATTTAAAGTTATTGGAAACGCTCTAAACGTATCCACCTACCAAAACCGGTAATTTAAACGCACCTTTGGGTTATTTTGATGACATGATACTCACAGCAAATGCCTGTAATTGTAATTCCAAAGAAAAAAATCCCTGCACACAACCCATCAACTAGACATCATTAACAATAACACTTGTTTTAAACGGACGGGGCTCATTCTCGTCGGCTAAAGTCTCCCGGATATTGGGTAAAGGTAGAGAAAGAGGAGGGGATGATAAACACACGGAACCTCAACTACTTTTGGGCTTACAGTGCATGATATCTGTGCTACACACCGTATATCTTCCATGTTTGTGCACCAATTTGTTCAAAATAATGAGTCGTCTTAATTAGGTTATTAACCCCTAAAGGCCACAGGATCGCCCCCGAACCATTTGTAAGGGGGGGGGGGTTAGGGAGGATACAATTGTAATTTGCCATCAAAACACATGCTATCAGTGGTAACAGATAATATCTCTTTGATTTGTCATCGACCATCTTCTAACCATTCCTGCGTATGTACAATAACCATCATCAACCTGTTGAATGCCACCTGAACTCCCTCGTAAAAAAAAGTGGTATAGTCAATTATCGAAAGTCAAATCCCGGTACCTCCGGATTGGTCAAGATAAAAAACCGTTATTGTTAAGTAACCACTAATTACTTTGGTTCAAGAATTATTTTCTAAAAACCGTAACTGACATCGTAGGTGGTCGAGTAGTTTCACTTGGAGGACTACTTGTCGTAAACTTTGGTGAGGATCATTGGCATCTTTAGTGAGCTTGGAATAAACCTTGGTAATCAAGCTATAAACTTCTCCGTAAGTTTGAGTAGGCATCGAGATAATGCCATAAAATCGAATGACTACATTATATAACTGTTATGCAATTCATTTACTCAATATACTTGGTCTGTCAGTTACTGCAGTATGCCTGAGGCATTAATTATTTGGAAAAAAATGGGTTGGCGTTCTTGGCAATTGAATATAATGAGACATTGATTGCAGCTAAGGGATTTCAATCCCCCATTAGTAGCAATATCATTCACTTTTACACCGCACTAATATTGAATTTAGACTCTCCTAATTAGTTGCTATTGGTCTGCGGAAGCGAGGGAAATCTTCCGCGGAACAAAACAACTGGTGCGTTTTTTGTTTGGTTATGTGCAGGGAGATAATTTGAAAATGTGAGGTGATGTGATATGATATCACATAAATACCTGGATGTGATGGAAGTAATTATCCATTGTAAAAATAGGGTTGACTCCAGATATTAAGGGGGGGGGGGGGGATGGTTCCCTTGGTATGGTTGTATTGAAAGTGGTATCCTCCCTCCCCCTCATCCTGCCAATCTCCATTTCAATACCTTCCACGCAGACATGCATTTGCATGCAAATAAATGTCGTCACTCCCTCATCTCATGGGTGACACCCGCTATCAGGATAATCAAAACCACGATAATTGCTTGGTTAAGAGGACCTACCTGATGGGGGATGGCGGGGCATCAAACCTGAGATCAACAATGGATGCTTTAATGAAAGAGGGTTTAGTTCTCAACGAGGTCTATCATTTGGTTTTTTCCTCGCTAAACTTGGAATTATAATGCATTTAATATAATAAGCATTGACACGATGAGGTCCCTCCCGAGCTCGGCATAAAATCTGGCATATTGATGATTCGCTTGTCGAACATGACGCCTGATCTCTTCAAAGATCGTATCACATTGCAACTGATCATGATGGCACATTTCCTTAAGTCGCCTCAGTGACGGGGTGCTTTCCTAGTTTGACAGCGGAAAATGGTCCCTCCCCTCGACCCCCCCCAAACCACCGGATAAATACCTGCCATAAAAGGACAATATGGGCTCTTACCATTTGCAATTGTGAGTATAAACTTTAAATTAATGTAAGCTGGTTAAACCCTGTTCTCCTTTCCACATATCAATGTTACTTTTATCCTTGTTAGTGCTCTAGATTTGACTATTCCTTTCTTTTGGGAGGTACGACCTAGAACCCTTTTCTTTGCAATGATGCCGCCTTAGAATTGATCAGCCCGCTTAGATTGCTTTTGCCAATAATTACGAACCTCCACCATCTACCCCAAGTTTATAGTTATCATCGTTCATACGTTTTCGCTAATGAGCGATTATTGGCAATTTCCTTAGCCGGCAATCGGTTGCGACGTTATTCGCACTTAGCCTTAAACTTACCTCGGAATCATTAGTTTCAATTGCAACGATGAGTGAATCAAAAGAAGTGCTAGAAGAAGTAAAGTTAGACAATGCCAATGATGATATAATCAACGAGGATACTCAAGTGGATGGTGATGCTAAGCCCATCGATACCCCTCAAACGGATGACGTCAAACCTGATCCAGAATCAACGAGGAATGATACTAATCAAGATGAATCGTCTACGTCTACCAACAATAACACCAATGATAACCAAGTCAAACCAACAGATAAACAAGATCAACAACCTCCGGTGGAAACAGTCACCCAGGAAGCTGGTGATCTTTCAATTAATGATGATGATGCCAACCCCCCTGTAACCCCTAAAAAGGCAAAAAAATCCGTGGGATTTTCAAATGAACCAAATGAAGATCTTAGGCAACATCATAAACAATTAGAAAAGAAGAATAAAGAAAAGGCCAAACTGAATGCTTTTCAAAAGATCCCCCCAGAATTAGCGTATCTTGAAAAGAAGAATAACCCTGGACCCCAACCAATTGAAAAGCCTCAACCTAAATTAAACCCCCTGGAAGTTACTACGGGGACATTAGGGGATTTGAGAAACATGCCTATCAAGCAACTTTCAGTACAAAATAAAGCCACCGAATATACTTTTGATCATACTGCAGTGTGGCTTCCAGTGGCTAAAAACCGCATTTTGGTGGATGTACAATATGGCCTGCTTCAACTGATCGATTTGGGAAAAGTAAATCGATTTGGTCTTAATATGTCTGATTCCAAAGTAGGCATTGGTTATGAGTTTGCTGGGATCGTTTCCCATTTGGGTACCATCAATCAATACGAGTACAAAGTAGGGGATAAAGTTTATGGCGTGGTTAATTCTGATGATCACAAAGGTGCATTATCCTCTTCATTACAGTTGTCTCTTTCCAGAGATACTATCGTCGTCATCGATGATGAAATGGAAAAGAAAATGGAAGAAACCGATATCAAACTTGATTTCACCAAGCCAAAGGATGAATTTGAAATCGACCTGGAAGATGACGATGAAACTACGTCTCATGATAATGTCCTGGTTACTACGTCGGGGTCAGGGGCATCGAAATTCTTCAAGAAGAAATCTAATCCCTTTGCCCTCGATCAATCGAGTTACCCCGTGTTAGCAAAGTTTTCGGCTATTTCCGATCAATATTGTCGGGCCCGTCAAGTACTTAGCCATTTGAAAGTATCCACCCTGGCTTCGATCTTGATCAATGGTGGGGATACCGTGCTTGCTCAATCGATCATTCAAGTGTTATTTGCTGAATTCGAATCATTGTCCAAGGTCAATATTATCCTCATCATTGGTGACCGTAATCGCGAGAAGACCGAAGCTTTTATTGAAAATATCAAGCAGATTTATTATGATCCGGCAAAGACACTTAACTTTTCCATTGTTTCCTATGACCTGGCTCCGGAATCCCTCATTCCAAACAAGCCTACCCCAAAGGAGTTGGCTACCATCTACTACAAAAAACTTGATTTCTTTGCCGTTGAAGTCATTGAAAAGTTATTTGCTAACCATAATGCTAGAATTGGCCCCCCTGTGCTGGCACAAACTCTTAAGGACTGGCAATTGGATATGTTCATTGATATCATTGGGGCGAAGAAATATTTCCACCATCATGTTAATTTTGACAAGATGGATGAGATCCAGTTCCCCGTCCATGAACACTTGGCAGCATCATTGCAGCAAGTGTTTAATGGCAAGGATAAGCTGGCATTTTTCCTTAAACTTTTAAAGCCCAAGAAGATGGGGTCATCGTTTGTTTCGTTATGTGAATGGAGTGTCAAGGAACCGCTGTATATGGTGGACAAGTTATTACCTTATAATGAAGATAATCTGGGGATTGGTTCGAAATTATTTAATGTGGTGTCATCATACAATTTCTACGATGAAACCATCCTCAAGGCAAAATCGGAATGGTTAACCGCCGCCTATCGGTTGGTGGTTGATGAGAAGCTTAAATTTGATATCGCCGGCATCTATGACTGGCGGGACAACATCAAACAATACATTACCAATTTGAAGAAGCATGACGAAAAGATCATTCTCAAAGTGGAAAGTATTTAGATACAGGGGTACAATAAATGGTCCAGACCGTAAATGACTTTTTAGTTAACCTATTTCAATTATTGGGCGATCAACGACAGAACTGTTTACCAATAACGGAAAAGGTGCCACCTCAATGGAGGAATCATTGTTTATTGGACAATGGAAAGGTAACTTGTCGGGTCCGCCTTCAACCCGTCATATAACCTTCAATCAAACAATGAACGAGGTACCATCTCCACAAAGATGATGTTGAGCGTGGTTTCAGGGACCACGGCGAAAAAGCATCTCAACCCAATGTCGGTTCCTTACCGCGCGGAATAATGTAAACAAACAAACGTTCCTGAAATTGGGCGTTTGTGTTGATCTTAAACGTCCTGCGACCGCTAGCGACCAATTCATCGTCAATGGCAACAAAACTGAGATGGGATGAACGATAACGATTTTCTCTAGGCATCGTCGGCTCTTCAGAAGTTCTCGACAAAGGTTAACCGGAACCTTTGTCATTTTCAGTGACACAAGGCGGTGATTAACGTGTTCGTGAATTCCGTTTAAGGATCGTTAACAACCAACTAATCAGTACCCCCCCGCCTCAACAAATTCAGATAAAGAAGTCTTACGAGCTACGGAAAAACTACGATGGCATTTATAGTTAATCGAAATCATAGGTGGTGTTGATTAACACGGTTGCTTGTTAACACCATGTTCGCTAAAGCATTGGGTGCATGGTTAATGCAGGTAATCAATCGTGTTCCTAGAGATTACGAGGCTTATTATGCGATTTTAGTTTCAATAATTTTTTTTAAAAAGCAACAGTATATGCAGAATTTTGAAATAAAAGACCCACCTTCTCCCTGATTACCATTTTGCTATCATCAACAGATCAAATTATTCCTGACTACTACGTCAAGTACATTCGTTTCCCACTAACAAATCACCAACCACTTATTCCTTCGCTTATTTTATTCAACCTATCCAATCGTTTGAACCAAAAAAAAAACAAGAAAATAACTCAATAAGAAAATGTTGTTCCCTTTGATTACTTTAGCCGCTATGGTGGTCGCTGATGGTACCTTACTTCTTCAAGGTTTCCATTCCGGTGATGCCCTTAACTTTAACTTGACTTTAGGGTCAAATGACGATCGGGTCACCTTTGTTGGTGCCTCGGAACAAAACACCATCTTTGTTAACAATCAAGATGGTGCCTGTGCCCCCTGGGTACAAAACCAACAACAACTGCTTTGTTGGAATGCTTGGAATGGTAATTCGTCTAAGCTGTTGAAGGTTTCAAATAACCTGTTTGAAAATGAATGGTGGAATGGGTCTTGGGCATCCGATAACATCAAGATTGGTGTTGCCGACTTGTCTAGTGTCCCCTTTGGTCTTTCAACCCCTTCGTTAACTGAACTTCAAACTAACTTCGGTAACTTACTGGTTGATGGTTTGGGGTCATCTTTTGGCTATGGGATCAAGCTGAATGACTCGGCCGCTTCTGATCATTCGTTTATCAAGTACTTAAAGGACAATGGTGTCATTTCCAAGCCAGTGTTCTCGGTGTATTCCGATTCCAAGAAATTTTCCAATGATTCCAAGGTCAACTTTTTATATGGTGGGGTCGATACCGCCAAATATTCCAACTTGACCACTATCGATATTATCTTGCCCAAACAAGCTTCGGCATTGATGGGGCTGATTGGCCTCAAGGCGATGCACCTTGAACAAAATGGTGATACTACCAAGTTGACTGATGATTCTAAGGATTACTTAGTTGATCTTCGTTATTCTTATACCGCCATGACCGATTTGAAGGTTCCTAACAACGTTTGGGATCAAATTAAGAACAAGTTATCCTTCTCTGATGTCAATGGTGCTCTCCCTAGTGCTGAAGGTAACTGTATTAGTTCTGATGCCACCTTTGTCTTTGAATTTGCTGACAATGTCAAGGTCCGGGTCCCCTTTCAAGATTTACAACAACAAACTCCTGATGATCTGTCCAAATGTTCGGTTAGAATGTATGGTGGATCGCTGGATACTGATTTCTTCTTTGGCCCGGCGTTGTTACACTATATTTATGCTGTTTATGATACCGCCAACCTTAAAGTTTCATTAGGTCCCCTTGACTTCAATGATAACTCGCTGGTTCAATCTGTTAGGGATGATCACTTACCCAATGGTGAAGCTTCCCCCACTTCCTCTCAATCTGAATCGTCATCTTCGTCGTCTTCAGATTCTAAACCTAAAGATACCAAAGATGATAACAAGAAAAAGAATGCTGGTTCCACCTTAAGCCTCAGTGTAGGAGTGTTGATGGTGGCAACGATTGCTCAATTGCTTTGCTAACTTTAGATTAAATACTCATACCTCTGTAAAATTACAATAGACCCTTATGAATGAATGCTAACATGATATCTTCATTAAAATTATTTGATACTATTACAAAGCGGTCTTAAACATAAATTCTTCATCGGGGACATCTTGAAGGAATGGTTGGTGGCCAGAGCGAGCCTTTTGCTTAGCAGCATTCTTCTTGATGGCCTTTTGCTTGGAGTAGTTTTGATCTTCATTTTGAATGGCAGTGTTCAACTTTTCAACGGTAGCCAAATCTTCCAAGGGCTTCATGTACACCTTATTTTCATAAGTGTCATCTTCATCTTGAATCTTCTTGGCAACGTTATTGGCAGTAACCAACTTTTCAGTTTCTTGCAAGGTGTTAAGGTTGTCCAATTGTTCGGCAATAGAAATAGCCTTGGCCATCTTTTCAGTTTCAGAAAGGGTATTTTGGTTATCCAATTGTTCAACAATGGAAAGAGCCTTCACCAATAAATTCGATTGCTTCAACAACTTCTTATTGGCAATGGTGTCAACCTTTTGCTTGGTATAATGTTCATCTTCTTGTTGGATCTTCTTTGCGGTATTATAAGCAGTAGCCATGTTCTTCAATGGAGCCAAGTACAAGTTATTTTCATAAGTTTCATCTTCATCTTCAATCTTCTTGGCAGTGTTATAGGCGGTAACCATGTTTTCAGCTTCCTTCCACAACGAAGCGTCACCACCATTTTCCAAATAAGCCATCTTTTGCTTTTGAGAAGCGGTATCTTGCTTATCCTTAGACAATTGGTTCAACAAGTGTTGATGGTGCTTCTTCTTTGGAACTTGCAAGGTAAGCTTTCCATCGGAATTTTCCCAGTTAATTTTGTCAGGGTTACCTTGAGGAAAGACAAATTCCTTGTAATAACCATCCTTGTCACTTTGGACTGCCAAGGCAACGCCATCACCAACCCGCTTAGCCTTCAAGTCGTAACCAGCAAACCCCCCGGGTCTAGAAAGTTCAACTTTGTAGGCTTCAGGAGTTTCAACTTTACGGCACACTTGGGCACCAGTTTTTAATTCTTCAAGATGGTTGATGAGGTTTTCGTAATCGTAGACGGAGAACATTGGTAATTAATTGATAGGAATAAGAAATTCATATTAACCACTGGTATTTATACTTTTTACCCCTACTAGCAATCTTGTAAAAATCCGACAGGTGCCGACCGGTGGAATGATTTTTTTGCAGCCACGTCTCGATGGTGAAATTACCGGAACGTGAAGCTGGCCCGGGTGAAACGTCCCAATAAATTACTCCTATATATTACTTTTACCCCCATTAATATGATTATCCAACTCAATGGGGGAGAATTGATCGTAAAAACCCCCAAACCACTTTGGTCACTTTTAATTGGCAATGGACCACCCCATTTCCAGGGCTGCATAACCAAAGGGTGAGGGTGAACGACTCCGACAGAAACATGCATTGAGTGGGGTGACTGGATGAGGATATTGGATGATAACTGGGTGATTGTTGGACAAAAGCCACCTTCACTTATTCGAACGATACAAACAAAACTATAACCAAAAAAGAAAAAAAAGAAATTCTAAAATGTGGAGAATACATACGATGGGTCATTATCAGGAGAACGTATAACCATCACCAAGCAATACTAGGTGAAAGTTTCATCGGTTAGGCCAGATGCATCTTAATTGTCATGTGGCCTAGTTAATGAAAAGGCACCAGAAGCAAGCACGTTTCACTGCACCCTTGTCAAAAAACGAATGAGATGGAATTTTCCAAGCTTTTATGAGAAGCCAATAGAACGGGCAAGAAGTCACCGAGGCGCGACGGTTTTGATACCCCGTCGTCGATGACCAATCAACGCGATGACATCGGGTCGAAAATAAATTTCTCGAGGAATCCATTGTTTTGATAACATTATATCTGTCGTCCCGTTCCCGAGCAATTTAATCAGGCAAACAAATTGCGAGCCGATGTTAAACCTTACTCTCGATAAATTCCTGTTTAGGTTATATCAGATGCGTCCTGTCAGCACAAACAGATAAAAATCTATTTTTAACCAAAAGAAACCTTGAAAGCAACCACTAAAACCTTGTCTATTTATTCCACGAATATAACCATTAATAATTAATGGTTTATGGTAATAGATCCCTTTACTAATTTTTAGTTTGGCGTTAGTGACAAGGTGGTGGTGGGTGGTCTGGCCATTGAGGTCCCCCTTAAATGCACGCTCCAGCGGTTAGTAAGTGACACCCAACCACGCCTCATCTCGTTTGACATCTTGCCCACTGCGATGAAGTGACGACGTTTGGAATGTCAATTGTTTAACAATAATATTTAAATGGGTCGATTATTTATATCACCATGGTGGTGGTGAACAATGGCTCCTCGTATCGAAATCATGACGCCCTTTTATCCTATTTCCATTTGTTTATTTCTCTTTTCTGAATCACCATGACAATATTCAGGTAGGGTAAAAAAAACTTTTTCAATTGTGCGACTTTTTTATTAGCTAATGGGTGGATTAAAAATGAAAAACACGTGTATTAAAGGTTGAATCCTTTCTTTTTAATCATAGAACCCCCCACCTCCCTTGGCGTGTGATTGTCTACCTCTTCTTCTCCCCATTTGGTTATCTTCACAACTGCGCCCAGTTGTCCTGCGTGTTATGTGCACCACACGCGGTCCTCCCATGCGGATAAAAAAAAAAAGATCATTTATCTCACCGAATCGCTAGTTTTTTTCCTACTGCTTCAACGAAACTAAATGACGACAATGAAGTCTTTGGCGGTGTTGGTGATGATAGGGGCTGCCGTCTCACAAGATATCATCCACGATATCGACGATACCAACGGAGCGTCGCACGTTGGTGATCATCACTACACCCCTCAAGAACATCAACAAATCGATCTTCGTGTACGACAATTAATGGATGAACAAAACTATGACGAAACCAAAGCAAGAGAAGTGGCCGAACAAGAAATGCACAATACCGATAATTCCTGGGGGTTTTTTCACATGATTCGCAATATGAAGAATGTGTTATACTCTGATGGGGTATTTGGCATTAATAAGAGAGCAAATGAAACCTCAAGTTCTACCGGGCAGTTTCTGCTGAATAATGGACCGTCGTCGCCATTCTCGCTGCCTACCGCGTTTAGCCTGGAGTTTACTTTTTCTACGACTGATTTTGGTACTACCATTTCTTCTAGCAGAGAACCATCGTCGACATTCCTGAGCTTGCAACCAAGCACACCTGCTAGTAGCTCACCGTCATCAGTTTTCAGTCAACAACCATCGCTGTCGGCTCAACCATCGTCACAACCAACTTCCGAATCTTCAATCTTTACTTCGGCATCCTCCACCGAAAATCAGCAATCATCATCGCCATCACCATCTCCAAGTGAATCTTCTAGTAACGAACCCTCCAGTAGTGCGTTCGTTAGTCAGCTGACTGAGCCGACATCATCTACAGAGTCTACTGCCCCATCAAGTACATCTGAAGACACTTCTTCTACAGCTGAAGAAACCCTGTCAAGGTCACCAGTTACTTCAACTTTATCACCAACTTCCACAATTACTTCACTGTCAACCAGTGATAATTCCAGACGGACAGAGAGTGACCTGTTGCTGCAAACTAGTGATTTCACTCTGAATTTTGTCACCACGGTCCTGGGTCTGGTGGTTACTGTTACCCTGACGTTTAAAGCTGAACCCCTGGGAGCCGCTAATACTCAAAGTAAACTGTCAGGTGGGGGTGGGTTGAGTGAAACTAACAGAATTGTCGTTGGGGTCGTTGTTGGGGTTGGTGGTGCTCTAATCATAGCTTTGATTGGTATCTTATTCTGGTTACGGAAGAAGAGACATCACGAACAAGAATCGGGTAAGTGGACCTTCTGGAAGAAGGGGGAGAAGGGCACCGATGAATTTTTGACTGGGGAATTGGGGGTTCGGGACCGTAATATTAACCAAGGTTCCAATTTTTAAGGCATATGAATAAGCATTATACCCGGGCATTGCCCATGAGATTAATATATAGCTTGGTTATATATTACAATGAATTAATTTTATTATAGGTTAACCATGTACTCAAATGTCAATATTCGGTTATTAACCTGTCAAAGAGTTTGTAACGAGGATGATATACCCTTTTGTGAAGATCGTCATTATCTTGTGAAGATCGTCATTATCTCGTGATGATGAGAGTCTAGGCCACCTGGTACGGCACCATACTTTGACGAAAATTTCGGTACATCAAAACAATGAAAAAGAAATCATATTGAAGGATATGATATCATAGGCGATGACGACAATTCGCCTAAATTTTAATCATTGATTTTTAGTTTAATTAGTCCAGTTGCGGTTGTGTGGCACCGGCTGATTTTCCTTAAATTGCGCCGGGGTTTGCTGCGTTATACAGGAAGACCTCCCCCTGCAGCCACAGCCATAAGGATATAAAACTCAAAAATCGCCACCATCAATATCAGTTGATTTAAGTCACCATGGAAAAAACTCCTAGGTTTCTTCAACCTAGTGCTAAAAAGTCATGGATTAGCTTGGCACAAAAATGGTTAATTGCCATTGTAGCCACCGGAGTGGTGTGGAACATGGCCGGGTTTGGCTGCCCTTATCAAGCATTAGTGGGATCGTCTTCGGATGACATTAATTATCGTGATCAAATTGATAAGGCTCTTAAAATTAACCTTGCCGAAGAATTGTCTCAACGGTATACCAATGAATCCCATTTAGCTGGGGAAAATTATGGACTTGTGGAATTCACCAAGAACAAGTTTGAAGAATATGGGTTTAAGCTGATTGTAGATGAATATGAGGTACTCCTTTCCAAGCCCCAAGACCATGGGTTGTGGCTTCGTAATGGTGACGATGTTGTCTACGAAGCTTCTTTGAAAGAAGATGCTTTGAAAGAAGACCCCACCTCGCTCAGTGGTACCGTGCCTACTTTTGTTGGTTATGGAGCTAATGGTAATGTCACTGCCCCTTATATTTATGGTGGGTACTGTACTATCGATGATTTTGCTAAGCTTGTGGAAGATAAGGTTCCCATTAAAGATCTGATTGTTGTTTGTCGTTACGGTAAGATTTTTAGAGGGCTCAAGGTTAAATTTGCTCAAGATAATGGTGCTGTTGGGGTGTTACTTTACACTGATCCTGGTGATGATTATGGAATCACCCCAGAAAATGGTTATAAGCAATATCCTCATGGTCCTGCTCGTCATGAACTGAGTGTACAAAGAGGCTCGGTTCAATTTTTGGGGGGTATTGGCGCCGCTCCCGGTGACCCTACTACTCCTGGTCGTCCTCTGAAGCCTGGTGCTGATCGTGATGACCCTCATGGCTCTATTGGTAAGATTCCAGTCCTCCCTATTTCTTACAGAGATGCGTTACCCATCCTTAAAGAACTTAATGGACATGGTTCTACTTTTGGTAGTGGTGGGCTTTCCCAATTTAACTATACCACTGGTCCCCACCCTAAGCTCACCCTTAATTTGTATTCTCAACAAAAGTTTGACTTGGAAAAGATTTACAATGTTTACGGTGAACTTGAAGGTCATAACAAAAATGAAGTGCTTATCATTGGTAATCATCGGGATGCATGGATTAGAGGTGGCGCCGGCGATCCTAATCTGGGGTCTGCAGTATTGCTTGAAATTGCTAGAGCATTGGGTGAAGTTGCTGCTTTAGGTTACAAGTTCAGACGGACCATTGTTTTGCAACTGTATGATGGTGAAGAGTATGGATTACTTGGTTCTACTGAACAAGGGGAATACTATGCGAAGGATATTCAACGTAAGGTTGTTGGTTATATTAACTTGGACGGTGCGGTGACTGGTTCGAACTTGCATCTTGGTGCTTCTCCCTTGTTCAATCACGTTTTGCTTAAGGTTGCTGGTCATATTGAGCATCCTAATGGGGGTACCTTGTTGGATGACTTTAAGAAGAAGAATGGTAAGATTAGTAACTTGGGATCTGGTTCTGATTACACTGTATTCCTTGAACATTTGGGGATTCCACTGACCGATATTGGTTTTGGAGGTGGTAAGGGTGACGCTATTTACCAATATCATTCCAATTATGACCTGTTCCATTGGATGAAGACTTTTGGTGACCCTGGCTTTGTTTACCATAACCTTGCTGCCAATTACGTTGCCCGATTAGTTGCCGAATTGTCTGAACATGAAATCATTGAATACGGTACTGCAGAATATGGTCTGAAGTTGGTTGAATATTTTGATGAAATTAAGAAGAGTGTTAAGGACAAGTGGTTGGACAGAAAGGTCAAGTCTGATGAATGTCCTAGACCCAAGCCTAAGCCGAGAATGATGGGCTGTGGTGGTAGACTTGGAATGGTTAAGAGAAGTATGATGATGATGGATGATGATGAGCATCGTGGTCCTCACTACGGTCCTCACCACGGTGACAAAGATCATCCTCGTGGACCTCATCGCGGTGACAAAGATCATGACAAGCCTCGTCATGGTGATAAGGGCGATGAACGTCACGACGATGATGGTGAAAATACTTTGAAGGAAGTTCTTGCCCAATTGAGTGAAGACTTGAACACCTTTGCTAATGTTTCTAAGACTTTTGATGCACGTTCCGAAGAACTTACAAAGGAACTTGAAAGGGATGATTTGAGCTGGTGGGACAAGATTAAGTTACACTTCAAGGTTAAGGGTCACAATGGTGTTCTTAAGCACTTTGAAAAGACCTTCTTGGTTGGTGAAGGGTTGCACTTGAGACCCTGGTTTAAGCATCAAGTTTTTGCCGCTGGAAGATTTACTGGTTATGCTGGTACCACCTTACCTGGATTAACTGAAGCTATCGAAGATGATGATTATGACCGGTTTGTCAAGTGGATCAAGTTTTTCCACACGGCAGTTAAGAAGCTGGTGTTTTTATTGGAACATCATTAGTTTTTGTATTTCAGTAAATTTAAAGTTTTTATGTGATATAATTTTTGATATGAGAGTATCATGCGTTGATGCGGCTCATTCCTCATCGCATCTTCAGCCAACCTAATAATCCCATAAAGCATGGCCAAAACACTCACAGGACTGCTTGATGAAAAGGTATATGATCTTATTCATAGACTTCTAGATGAATTATCGTCTCCAGAAGAACCTGTGAGCGCAAAAAAGCTCTCGGTAACTCAGGTGATTGAATATTGTCAATCTCGGGATTTCAAACTCAAGAGAATGAAGATTAAACAATTAGAAAAGAGTGTTGATCCCGTGCTCAAAGTGATCCGCCAAGAAGAGGCTGAAGAATTGGGGGATATGGCCAATGACGACCAAGAACAACTGGGAGAAGTTGACGTTAACCTTGTTGAGGACGTTGATGTTCACAATTTTGCCAATAAACAAATCGTTCAACAAATGATGAAAGCAAATGCTCAACTGGAAGCAGCCACTCCTGAACCTGCTGAAGATAAGCCCCGTAAACGTCGGAAAACGAAAGTGGAATCTGTCAAGCCTACAGGTAACTTGGCGACGTTAGGGGGGATCGATGAAGTTGCTACTCAATTAATGGAAACTATTGGGTTGCCCCTTTTACATCCTGAAATCTATTATAGCACTGGGGTTCAGCCCCCTCGTGGGGTATTACTTTATGGTCCTCCTGGGTGTGGTAAGACATCAGTTGCAAATGCATTGGCTGGGGAACTCCAAGTCCCATTCTTTAACGTCCTGGCGCCACTGATTGTGCTGGGGATGCTGGGTGAACTGGAAAAGAAATTACGGGAATTATTTGAAGAAGCAAAATTGGTTGCTCCTTGTCTTATCTTTATGGATGAAATTGATTCCATTACTCCTAAACGGGATGGGGGTGCTCAACGGGAAATGGAAAAGCGGATAGTCGCCCAATTGCTTACATTAATGGATGAATTGACCATGGAAAAGTTGGATAATAAGCCGGTGATTGTTATTGGTGCCACAAATAGACCCGATCTGTTGGATCTGGCATTACGTAGAGCAGGAAGATTTGATCGGGAAATCTGTCTTTCAGTGCCGAATGAAAACCAAAGAGAACAAATTTTAAGAACGATGACTGCTAGTCTTAATTTGGCTGACCCCCTGGAATTTAATTATCGTCATTTAGCAAAGCTGACCCCAGGGTATGTTGGTGCCGATTTACAGCTGTTAGTCAGAGAAGCTGGTATTTGTGCCGTTAAACGGATTGTTGAAGCTCTTGGTAGTGCTGATGAAATGGAAATTGACCAAGGGCAAAAAAGTGTCATTCAACGGTTTCTTCTAAATCATCAGGAGCCTCTCCTGGAAGATGAATTATCCAATTTAACCATTACTTATGACGATTTTAATAAGGCATTACCTTTGGTACAACCCACCGCCAAGAGAGAAGGGTTTGCTACCGTCCCCGATGTGCTGTGGTCACAAATTGGCGCCTTACAGCGGATTCGGGAAGAATTACATATGCTGATTGTTCAACCAATCATGAAACCAGAATTATTTCGTAAAGTGGGGATTCTGGCCCCAGGGGGTGTTCTCATGTGGGGGCCCCCCGGGTGTGGTAAGACTCTTCTTGCCAAGGCAGTTGCCAACGAATCAAGGGCCAACTTTATTAGTATCAAGGGTCCCGAGCTTTTAAACAAATATGTTGGGGAATCAGAAAGAGCAGTTCGTCAAGTATTTGCTCGAGCGAGAGCATCAGTGCCTTGCATCATTTTCATGGATGAATTGGATGCGTTGGTACCTAGAAGAGATCTGACGTTGCTGGAGCTGTCGGCTAGAGTTGTCAATACCTTACTTACTGAACTTGATGGTCTTAATAGCCGGGGTGGGGTATTCTGTATCGGGGCAACTAATCGTCCTGATATGATTGATCCTGCCATGTTGAGACCTGGACGGTTAGATAAAACCCTTTTCATCGAATTACCCAATCAAAGTGAAAGACTTCAAATTTTACAAACGATTGTTCGAGCCAATAAGACCCCATTGGCCCCTGAAGTGAGATTGGATGATGTTGCTGCCCAAAGTGACCGGTTCTCGGGGGCAGATCTTTCATCATTGGTTAGGGAAGCCGGGGTGCTGGCGCTTAAAACCAAGTTTTTCTCAAAGGGTCTGCTTAAGGATTTAGAAACCCTGGGATTTGTCAATAAAGAAGATGAAGGTGACGACGATATCGTTGTTTCTGGTCATGATTTTGCAACGGCATTGGCATCGATTAGACCATCAGTTTCTGAGAGCGATCGGGCAAGATATGAACGTCTATCGAAGAAATTGGGATGGAGTGTGATGGAAAAATCTGAATAACTCAATTAAACCTTAGCATTAAACAAAATATACCATTGAAAATAATT
This sequence comes from Diutina ranongensis (nom. inval.), assembly GCA_030569815.1. Lineage (NCBI taxonomy): Eukaryota > Fungi > Ascomycota > Pichiomycetes > Serinales > Debaryomycetaceae > Diutina > Diutina ranongensis (nom. inval.). Next base: position 19,050 of record JAJMLP010000006.1, read on the forward strand.
GGTAAAAGTAGTAAGGGGTTACTATGCACACCACCTGATTACAGCCAATGGTTGACTGGGTAACTGGTTGAAAATATGTAAAGCGGAAGTCTCGGAACTATTTTTAATATTCTATTATTCATAATGTTTTGGTGGGCTGGGTTTTGCCTATAGCCCCCTCCCCCCTATGTATGTCGATCATTTCGCCGAAATTTATGTGAGATATAAATCTGAGTTAATCAACCTATTTTTGATTGGCTATTTTTATCAATGGCTCCGACTTTCGTTTCGATACTAGGGCAATAGGGGGATCGAGTTAACAACTCAAAAGGGTGTCGTAAATAATTCCCCTCTTGTGCACTTCTGTGACTCATTCCGAGTTTAGATTGCTTGTAAAGATTTGTAGGCATATCCGGAATAATCATCGATATCGATAAGCTATTAAACCTTGCTGAAGTATAATTGTTATTGAAAGCTATTTCTAATCTTATCTTCTTGGTCCAATCGTCCCTGATGTGTTCCTGAAAAGGCACATGCACCAATGGAGATGTTTCCCATTACAGGTTGCCATTTTCGTCGTCGATGCATGAGAAAAACATCGGTACCGCAAAACGCGACGAATTTCAAACCACGCCCGCCTTAGACTGTGACACTTGACCGAACTTCCGTCAAATCCCTGTCGGTGTCAACATAGCCTTATTCCCCACTGTAACCGTGTGAGGGATTTATAGTTCTTTAATATACCAGTACTATTTCCTTGAGTGCTTTTATTGTTTTGTTTTGTTGATTTTTATTAATTCGTGATAATTGCCCTTCCTGCCATGGGTGATCATAAAGATGTATCAATGGTAGATGTGCTGAATGCTCCTGCTGTCGCTACACCAAATTCTCCATCGCCTACAAATCCCCAACCTCCGCAAAGACGAAAGCTGAATCTAATTTTGACTGATGACATCGATATGGATCAGATGAATTTGAATAGGGAACCTCCTCTGCTGGCAACCCCAGATCAACTGCTGAGTGGACTGACGGCAACATCTACTCCCGCTCCTAATCAAACTCAACCTGACCCCGAAGTAACCATCCCCGTCGACATTAAATGGGTTCAAGGAGGGGAAAAAGTATACGTCACCGGGTCGTTTACTGGTTGGCGTAAAATGATTGGTCTTGTGCGTCAGCCTGATTCGACATTTATGGTGACCTTGGGTCTCCCCATGGGCACCCACCGGTTCCGATTCGTCGTTGATAATGAATTGAGATACTCCGATTACTTACCCACCGCCACTGACCAAATGGGTAACTTTGTCAATTACATTGAAGTGACCAAAGACCATGTCTATTCTCATTTAGCTGCACAAGACCCTACTCAAGCACCCCCACCCCAACCAGAACGTAGAGGACTGGTGGCATCAACTATTAGTCGACGGGTACTGCTGACATGGGGTCTTACAAATGATGATGACGATATGGGAGATGGTTATTCAAGATATCATGATGGGGACACCTGTCTGGAGTTAAATAACCGGAAACGAGTATACATTAGAGATATCCCCCCCATCTTTTACGACCCTAAAGTGATGGAACAATATTATGTTGCCATTGATAAACAGCTGAAACAACAAAATGGACAACAACAAGCTTGGTTACACCCTCCTCAATTACCCCCACATTTGGAGCATGTTATTTTGAATCAATTCAACCAAAATGACCGAGATAATAATCTGGGTGCGTTGCCAATCCCAAATCATGTTGTCCTTAACCATTTAGCAACGACCCTGATTAAGCATAACACGTTGGCAGTGGCTCTGGTGGTGAGATATGAGCAAAAGTACGTAACCCAAGTCTTGTACGCTCCATTACTGACATGACTTTAACCACAATTTGACTTCTAACTTAGTATATTTGGGTAGCCTCTATGGGGATAAACATCCTTTCATAAACAATTAAAAGAGAATTAATAAATCTTTAAACTACCACTGGCATTTCATGTGGTAACAAACGATAAAAAGTACCCATTCATTACAACTATAAATCATCCGAAATCCCCATATTGTAACTGAACATCACCTTTAATGGTGGTTTCTATCAGCGGTCCGGGGCTTTGCCCTTAAAATATTATCCACTCTAAGCAACACCTCGGCAGCTTCAGCAGCAGACAGCACCACAGCCCGCTTCAACTTGTACAGTTCGACAATCCCCAATTCTCTCATGTCAGCAACAACCCCATTATTCAAGTCCAACCCCAGAGTGGTCATGCCATGGTAAATTGCCAGTCTCAACTTAGTGACCAATTCTGAGGAATCAAACCCAGCATTATCGGCAAGAATGGTTGGTAATTGTCTCAAAGCTTGAGCAAATGCTTCAATGGCAAGAGATTGCTTACCATCAGCATTGGCAGCGGCTTGGTCAACTGCCTTTGACATCACCATTTCGGCGCAACCACCACCAAGAGTAGTTTTAGTTTCCTTGGTAGTTTGTGACAATACCGAAAGAGCATCATGCAACGACCGTTCAGCTTCATCTAAAACTTGTTCGGTAGCCCCTCTCAATACCACAGTACAAGCTTCATTTGCTTTACACCCGGAGAACTTAAGGAAGGTTTCCTCACCAATGATGACTTCCTTAATCGATTGACATTCACCTAGACGAATATTTTCAGGGTTATCAAAAGTAGAAACAACATCCCCGCCAGTGACAAGGGCCAATCTTTCAACCCCATCGAAATCGGCATGTTCAATGGTGTTTATCTTGGCATCAGTAAATAATTGTTCAGGGTAATCGTAAATAAGTTGTCTGTTGACAAAACAATTTGCGTTGTACTTTTTGATCTTATCGACTTTTTCCTTCATCTTCACCTTTTCTGCCTTTTCTAAATCTGCCAATTTCGATGTCGAGTCCACCTTGAATTTAGCGCCAAAAATCTTCACCTTATCGGTGTCCATCAGAGTATTAGCGATAAGGATCTTACAGGGTCCAATTTCCTTTGGTTGGTTAATACCAAACTTTTTTTCGAGGATGAAACCTTCGTCTAAGTACAGGTCGGCCAATTTCCCACCCAGACGCTTAATAATTTGGATGTTATTGAGGTTAGTCAGACCATTTAATCTTAAGATGGCATCAACTGCCAATTCAGCAAACAATTCCTTGTCTTGAGATAAAATCTTCAGCGAAAGAGTCGTTCTAGCAATGTTGAGCAAGTCTTTCCGGAAAGAGTCGGAATTCCCACCATTGTCAACAGCCAGTCTAGTTAAAGCATCAACAGCAACATCCCTGGCAATCCGGTAACCTTCAATGATGGTTTGAGGGTGCAATTTCTTTTCGATCAACTTTTCAGCCTCCCGAAGCAATTCAGCAGCCAAAACGGTTACTGAAGTAGTACCATCACCAACTTCATCATCTTGAACTTTTGAAAGATTAACTAATACCTTGGCGGCAGGGTTGTCAAATGGAATCAGTTTTAAGATGGTGGCACCATCATTGGTAACCAACAGCTTGTTAGGGTCTGACAGCGATTGGAGTAATTTGTCCATCCCCTTGGGACCAAGGGTCGATTTAACAAGGTCACCAACGGCAATGGCCCCCACAAATGCCAGCATCCGAGCATTTTCCCCCCGTTCTTCGGTGGCTTGTTCACCTAAGATTTGTACAGACATCGTCGGAAGTAGTGGGAGGATTTGGGTGCGAATTTTGCCTCTTATCCCTTCTGTCCCTCGATCAAGTTTACCCTTCAAAACTGCGATACTAATGAGTTTAAGTATATTATTATTGAACCGGTGATAGCATTCTTTGTGGTTAATTTCCTTCTTATAGAACTTTACCACCCAAATTGTATCAAACTTAGACCTTGGTCATATTTACGCTAAATGAGATCACGTGACGAGTTTTGCGAAGAGATCAAACCGAGAAGTTAATGGAAACATTTATGTAAAGTTGAAGCCCAAAAATATCTTTCCTATTTGATAAACTAGATGAGGGTGAATTATACCATCATCATGTGACTTTAATATTTGTGATTTAAAAAAGTGATCCTTAATTATACTTTATTTGGTAAAAAGAATGATCACTTTTAATATCAACAAATTAATATGGAGGTAACTGTTACCTAATTGCTAGATACATCCACCCTCTATACTACCGTTGTAATTCGTTAAGACGTGTCAACGCGGCGCTAGACGGTTGGCTGCAAAATTTGTCGCGTGGCACAAATGGTACTGTTTCCACTATACTATCAACTACACTCGACAACTATAGCTATCAATTTGAAGAAATATCATTATAGCGTCTATTAAATTATCATACATTACCCATTCGTTCCAAATTTTCCTTCATCGTATTGTCACCACGATTTCCCACCCTTTCGGTCAATACCGGAAAGACTTTTCCGGTGATATTAAGCGAGCATGGTAAATAATTTTTGATGGAAACAGAACTAAAAATGAGACAATGGTTTTGTTGACTATGTTAATAAAACTCTGTTTCATCACTTCTTAATTAGGTAGTATTTAACTTGCTTTTTCTCCTAATGTAGTACTTGCCATCCCCACAGTTGCCTCATCAGAGCTTTTTTCTTCCCCAATAGCGAGCACTAGATTTGTGCTTATATTATCCCCATACCCAATTGTTATATTGCATTATGTCTACCTCGAGCCCTCTAGGTAAGAGTGAAGCTGCCATAGATGAAGATTATCATTCATTATTTAATATATTGGATATCCATCATCAAGGCAAGGTAAGCTTTGCTGATTTCAAGACCGCTCTTGGGAAGCTTAACCACCCCATCCATGACGACCCAGCGATGATGAAAAAAGTATTTCAGGCATTTGATGGTAACGACGATGGAGTAATTGATTTCGATGATTTGAACAACTACCTTCAATCAACTGATCATCAAATTAGGGTAGGGTTTGAAGCCATCGACCGTGATCAGGATGGTAAACTAAATGAAGATGATTTTTTAAATTATTTGCGAAACAAACTTCAATTGGAACCTACCAAAGAAGAAGTTGACTTTGTTTTCAATCAAATTGATACCGAAGGTGATGGCTATATCAGTTATGATGAATTCCGTAACTTCTTATTATTCATGCCTCGACTAGATGGGTCGAGAGTCAAAACTGCATTTACCTTTATGGCAGAAGAATTGGATCTTTCCCCTGATGGGGAAGTTACCCTTATAAATCATTTCCTCAGTGGGTTTGGTTATTTTTTGGCCGGGGGTTTAGCAGGGGTGGTTCTGAGAACTGCCACTGCCCCATTCGATCGGATCAAGGTGTTCTTGATTGCCAGAACAGACTTGCAACTGACAGCATTACATTCGAGACATGATATTGAAACTCTGGCTGCTAAACTGACGCTGATGCTTAAAGAAGCTCGTAAACGGTTACGGAAGGCAAGAGGGTTGGATATGCTGCTGGTTCATGAACCTCCAATGAAGAAAACTATCCGCTCCCCCATGATTCAGGCAGTGAGAACTATCTGGAAGCAAGGTGGTATCAGGGGGTTCTATGTTGGTAATGGTCTTAATGTCCTCAAAGTGTTCCCAGAACTGGCAATGAAATTCGGTTCTTTTGAAGCAACCAAACGGTTATTTGCCCGGATACATGGCTTGGAAGATACCACTGAATTATCAAAACTTGATACCTATTTAGCTGGGGGTATTGGTGGGGTTTGTGGTCAAATGACGGTTTACCCCATCGATACACTTAAGTTTAGATTGCAGTGCTCAAAGCTCGATTCCAATATTACCGGGCACCGTCTCTTGATTAAAACAGCAAAAGATATGTATAAAGAAGGTGGGGTTCGGATATTCTATCGAGGGATCATTGCCGGGATTTCGGGGATTTTCCCTTACGCTGCCCTTGACTTGGGTACATTTACCTCGATCAAGCGATGGTTAATCAGTCGTCATGCAAAGCAATATAATGTGCCTGAAGACGAAGTTAAGTTGCCAAATCATATGGTATTGACATTGGGGGCGGCCCTGGGGTCATTCGGGGCCACAATGGTATATCCCATCAATTTATTGAGAACAAGATTACAAGCTCAAGGTACTTATGCCCATCCGTATACTTATGATGGTTTCTTTGACGTTTTGCGTCAAACATTGGCCAGAGAAGGGGTACCTGGTCTTTATAAGGGGTTGGTGCCTAATTTGGCAAAAGTAGCCCCAGCCGTGCTGATATCATACTTCATGTACGAAAACTTGACCAACTGCTTTGGTCTTAAAAAGAATAACTAAACAGTGATGTCATCATGAGTCATATTCATACATTCAATAGAAATATAGAGTTGTATTATTCAAAATAATCATCTTCAGCTTCCAAAGGGTTTGATTCCTTACCGGCATATTGGCCATAGACTTTCAAATCAGTAGATCGACTGCTGAATGCTTTTTTCAGATAATATGAATATACGTCCTTGTCTACTGCCAGAGTAGACAAGTGTTGAGGATGTGGGGCCTGCCCCAGCATCTGAGGTTCTCCAAATTTCGAATTGTTAAGGTAGTCATGATAGTATTGATCATTTACCCTCGACACCTCAAATAGAAGCGATGACATGGGCACCAATTCGATATCAGTAGTAGCATTTCGACGAGAGTCCAGTACTTGAGGGGCCGTCGATTTCGGATGTGTTCTCTTTCTTGATTGAAACGGACTCAATTCCGCTGATTTCGAAACTTGGGGGTCTTCTTCTTCAAAATACCGCAGAGTAGAATTCATTGTAAATTGGAACACTTCACCAAACAGTTGAAATTTTTTCGCTTTATAGCATTCATTGAACCAATTGTCACTAGCATCGGATGATTGTTTCCCTTGGGCCAATAACCCTGCCAAAAGTCGTTGATTCTTGACAAAATAATTTGCATTATACCAATGCATATAACTAACCTTGGTTCTAACGTCATCGACGGCCAAGTTATTGTGTAAGGAAAAATCAGTTTGAAGCTCCCAAAGTTTTGGTCGGTCATCGGTATGAACGTAATTGCCCAAAAATAGATTGATTGCCTCTTGTCTAATCAGATCCATAAATGAATTCAGGTAGATCCGCTTGACCAGGTTTAAGATATCCCGGGTGTGTGACGACCATTGATTTATCCGACGATACGAATCCATAGTATTGACCAAATTTGAACCCCCATATTGAATAGCAATCGTATCACCATGATCATGAAACATTTCTGTTAATATATTGACGGCATCAGAATCGTATTCCAATTGAGAATAACCCAAAGTATTATCATTGGTCATAAAATGCAATGCTCTCAATTGATGTAAAAGAACCTCTTTACCAATAATAAACTGGGCGGCATTGGTCCGGTCCAAACAATCGATACAATTGGTTCTGATAACCCCGTTTTGTAATGACATTTCCTCTGGGGACCCATTGATGAAGATCCCCGTTTTTGCAATCAGATCTTCAGCAATTTGTTGAATTGGTTTGATTACATCTAAATTCTTTTTCGAGTGGCGACTCATATCGAACCCATGGTAATCAATCTTATGCTCACTAGGGAGAAATTGGTTAAGATAAGTGACACAATTGACAAAATGGACGTTAAGTTTCAGTTCTCGGGCTTGCTTTTCTTTCAGCGTCTTGATCAAGTTAAGAACGATGATTGGAGAGCCATAGCGTTGAAATAAGTTATTAAAATGGCGAGCCAGCGCTTCATAATATGGGTCCAGTAATGACAATTCAATTGGAGGTTTGGGTAACTTGTTCATATCTTGAGTCCAGAATAATGGAATCAGACCCCGATGTTGAACATACAGTGTCCATCGGGGACTATTGCCAAACCCATATTGAGGATCATGAAAACTTGTAGTCAACATATCCAGGACAATTTGTTCCGTTTCAACTTCATTGGCAACATCACCATTAACATTGGTACCTCTTTTCAAAAACCGCGCCCCAGCATAATGATGGGACCTTCTTGCAATAAGGGTAATATAAAACTTTCTCCCATTGACCGAAATACTAGCTTGATCTATGAAACCATGGATGATTGGTTGAAACCATTCATAGGTGGTATTCCCCCACAGGTTATTTAAAATGGGATCAAGTAAAGTTCGGTTCCATACAAACCGATCATTAAAAGCAAATTCAGGATTATGATCTTGCTTTAATCGACACAAATTGGTTTGTAAACTATTGGTGATATCATATCCATAAGAAAAGTAAAACGTTTTACTCAAATCGAGATATTTAAAAATCGATAGGAGCTTTTCTTCGTCAGAATACTTTTCTGGGCGTTTATAGTTGATATCAAGGGGGATAAGCCGAGTGTCATCCATATGATACACGTAATGGCCGCCGACAATCGCCACTTGTGAGCATTTTGTCACTATGCAAAGGTAATATTTGGCGGTAAATTTAATAAACCCCAAGATACCATACCCTTGAGCAATTTTATGAATACCACCTTCAATCAGTTCATCAAGTGAATTGAGCAATTCCACCATATCCTTCCGAGTATAAAAGTAATTCTTTTCTTCAACGATATCGACAATTTCATTATTTTTATCTCGTTGGATTTCTAGGATTCTGAAAAGGGTTTCCTTTGCATTAGAACCAACAATATACATGGTAGTATTGGAATTGTATACTGTGAACCTTTGTAACAGGATTCTCTTCACCGTTCGGTTGTCACCGTCGCCATTGTCATCTTCTTCCAGTGATGATGCAGCATCAGTGTCGGGTTCGGATACTTCAGGGACTGCTGAAGATACATGCTGAGTTGGAGTATTAGATGTTTCAGTTGGTTCAGGATTGGATTTATCCCCAGGTTCTTTGTTATGATTGTTCTCCATCAAAAAACAACGCCTGATGTATGAGGCACGGTTCCTGCGCGAAAGTTGAATCAACACCAAGTCTTAAAAGAGGTTATACCAATCAATCAAATGATTCTAAAAAAAAAATTATAAATAATCGATTACTTCTATTGTGCAAAAAATTATTCAACCTTTTTATTATTGGTAAATACACGTAATTACTATTGAATTGTGCTAGACACGGCCCAGCCACAATCCCTGTCTATAAACTATCCATACCATCAAACTTACCTTTAAATGCATCATCCAACCAGTGGACAATTTTATCATAAACAATCTTCCCGGCACCATCGAACCGAATCAGATGATCAGAATCAGGGAAAAAATGAACGTCATAATTTTCCAATTCTGATTTATCAAATTTATCGAGAAGCCACATGGAATTTTGGAAATGAACGTTATCATCAGCGGTACCATGCATAACCAAGAATCGGCTAACGTCATGGAACACATCGGTATTGTTAATGAGTGATAATTGATGATAATTTGGATTTTCGTCAGGGGTCATCATGTACCGTTCAGTGTAGATGGAATCATAAAACATCCAATTGGTCACGGGGGCAACCGACACCCCGTATTTAAACGTGTTGCCGTGGTCAAATTCTAAAGTCTTTAACGTCAGGAACCCACCATATGACCACCCCCATACTGCCGTTCTCTTTTCATCGACAAAGGAGTTATTGGCGATGTATTGCTTGGTAACCGTCACTAAATCTCTTGGTTCCCAGTAACCAATGTTATTGGTGGCTGCCAGCATGAACCGCCAATCTTGGCCACCGGTACCTCTAGGATCAATAGCAAGCACAATACAATTAAGCATTGAAGAGAATGCCATTCTCATATCCACCATACCATTTTTATCCACCTTTTGCAACCCTGGTCCACCATAGACGTCAACCAAAACGGGGTATTTCTTAGTTGGATCAAACCCTTGAGGTAACACTTGAACCATGTTTACCTTAATAGGAGTCCCATCGTCGTAATGATCAACGACAATCTCTTCGAAGGTTCTTGTAGGGAAATTAGTGTTGGTCAATGACTTTTCAATGTTTTGATTCAATTGAACATTTGGGAATGATTTGATAACCGCTTCATGATGAGACCATTTAAGAGTGTTTGAATTGGATTCAACAACTTTCATACTTAATAATCTTTGCCAAGGAGTCAAATTGGGCCCAGTATACCGGAGATCCATATAAGTCACTTCAGGAGAGAACGTCACCAGATAAAGACCATCGGTATCAGGGTCGGTCCAGTGTTGAATATCATTATAGCCATCGGGGTTAACTGCAATAAGGGTATTATCCATCGTCAGGTACATTGCTGCCAAGGCATATACTCTTTTATTCACGGGACTGTAAAAGAGTTCACTTCTTTGGGTAATATGCCATTCATCCGATCCGGTGATAAATTGATAATCCACGGCATCTGGTGAATCAAAGTAAGCTAAATGGATACGATTGGTAGTGGTATTCACCACCTTGTCAACGTACGCCGGAGGGGAATCATCATCGCTAGGGATCACTGCTACCGAATCGGTTTTTTCCACCCATCCACCAAAGTCTTCAGTGACATTGGTGTAACCGAATTGTTTAAATGCTGATCCTTGCAGAGGTTGCCATAACCCCCGACAAAACAACCTCAGGGTCCGATCAGTGAGTTTGACAAGGAAATTATCATTATCCAACCAATCACCATGATAAACTACGTATTCGGAACCAAGTCTTTCGGTATTAACTTGCAATGGATTAATCTTGTTTTCCTGAACGTCATAAACATTAAATGTGGGTACGGGATTACCTTTACCGGGCTTTGGATATTTAAACCGGGTGGTGACTGGGTATTGACGGAAGGGGGTATCTTCAACTTTATTAATGGTGGGATTTTTGACATAATAGTCAATATCATAATCATCAACGCCACTATCGTCGACGGTGACAAAGGCAAACTTTGATGAGTCTGGGGCCCACCATAACAAATTATCAGATGAAACAACTTCTTCTTCATAAACCCAATCTGAACGAGCGTGGAAAAGATTGGGACCACCATCCGAAGTAAGTCTAATCGATTGTTTATCCTCACTGTTCCAAAGAAATAAATTATGATCAAACGAAAACACCACGTATTTCCCATTGGGAGAAAAATAAGCCCAATGCAATTTTTCAAGTTCAAAGCTATCATCGATATCAGGGGGCTGTAAATTAATATATTCATCGGTGGTTGGATTCCACATAAAGTATAACGCAAACAGGGACAGACGCCATTGAGCAGTGACATCTGTGGCAATCATATGCCAAGTATCAGGATCATCAACAGGTTTACCTGGGTTTACCCACACTTCATCAGGGTAAAAGAAGTTATTCTTAAACTCAATTTGGTCGGGAAATCTCAAAACCTCGGGAAGTTCGAAATGTTCATAATTGATGACTCGACGAACGTTGGTTGGCTTATCATTAATCATTTGATACTCAGTGGATAATAACCATGCCCCCTCATCACTTTGATTTTCTTTAGGAAAAGCTTGTCTCGGTAACCATTTGACATCGCGATTCCAAGAATAGTAAGAACCACCTCTAATCAAATCCATGGTGACATTCAGCTTATCGACATTAAACAGCATTAATTCTCCATGAGTATAGGTTGAGTTGACCGGAGGAGCAGATGAGGCATCGCCATCGGAACCATATACAAACAACCCTATGATCCAAACCGCTGCTACCAGAAACACCAGTACCAAAAGGATAATTCTCCCCCAGGGTCTTTGACCACCCTTGTATTTCCAAAATGCCAGTTGGTACTCTGAATCTTCATTAAAATCATCGGTATTTTGGCCATTTTTATTGGCATATTCATCGATATCTTCCATCACTCTTGAAAACAGCAGCGACAGCAGTCTTGACTCCGGATTTGTCGACGTCGATCCTTCAATAGGGGCAGGTAAATCCTCCATGGGAATATCCTCTCCAGTATTAACTGGTTGATATTTTGTACCAGTCATGGTAGTAGTGATTTATGATGTCTCAGGTTTCCCTCACCTTCTCGTACGTGTTCGAGTCTAAAGGGCTGCGAGATGCAGAAAATCAAAATAGGTAACCCTATACCAAAATAGGATTTATAAAGAGTATGGGGTACAGGTATCAACAACGAGTTTGGTAGTGTTGATGAAATCGAATTAATCAGAAATACCGGCGACATTTTAACGAAAAATAAAAATATTACTTTTTTTTTTCCTCGACACATTTTCATTTCTTAATTATTCAAAACTGGGGATTGAATTCGCGCACCTAACGCGTGTCAAATTTAGAATCGAGGATTGATAGATGAGGCTCTATTTTAACCTGCCGACATTTCGGGCCTATATCCTGGATTGGATCCTTACTGGTATTTTATTAACGGCATTTTTCACCATTTGTGAACAAGCCAAGCCCTTTTACCGACAATTTGAACTTAATGACCCCAAATTATCCCATCCATTTGCAACCACCGAAAGAATCACCGATAACCAATTGTATCTTTTGACATGTATTATGCCATCAATTATAATTACCCTTTTACTGTTGGTATTTGGTAGTAATAATTATCAACGGCTTCATCTTACCCAAGTGTCTAACCTTGCATTTTGGGTAACCATGGCTAGTGTTGGGGTAATTACTGATAGTCTTAAGGTTTGGATCGCCAATCCAAGACCTGATTTCTTAGAAAGATGTGGAGCAAAGTCCCAAAAAGAAGGATTGGTGGATATTCTGGTTTGTCATGCCCCATTAGGTCAAGCATATTTGTTAGATGGTCTCAAACTGACGCCTCTGGGACATTCATCATTTGCATTTGCAGGACTTGGGTTTTTAACCTTGTGGTTAATGGGCCAATTTAAGGTATTCAAACGAGGAGCCCCTTTATATAAATTGATTCTATGCTTATTACCGTTGGGGTTGGCTAGTTATATTTCCTTATCTCGAACCCAAGATTATCGTCACCACTTATTTGATGTTTCCTTTGGTTCTTCAATTGGTATTATTGGTTCCTGGTTAGGCTACCATAGATACTTCCCTCTGGTTAATTGTGATGAAAGTAATGTTCCCGTTGAATTTCACGAAGAAAAACTGCTAGTATAGGTTAAATGGCATACAATAATAAATGGATAGATATACTTGGTTAAGAATAACCCAATGGCTTGTGTCACAATCAAAAATATTAAAAAAAAGATCATAAAGTAATATCGAGTAGCGACTCCCCGTTTCGATCGGGGGACCTTTGGGTTATGAGCCCAACGCGCTTCCACTGCGCCAAGTCGCTGCTGATGGTTACGAGCCCGCTTGTTAGTCATGGTTAGAGATCTATAGTCTAGATCACCGAGGATCTTGTTGTTATTTATATAAGTATTATAACCCTATATATTATTGATCATCATCCCAAAGATCAAGATTAAATGTCTCCCAATCATTTAACTCTTTAGCTGAATTCATGTCACCTCCAGTAAGCAGACGAATAAGTTTCAACTTCTCTGTCGGCAGTTGCTTAAAGAAATTAAGCAGCTTTCTTTCAACTTCCGGGGTGTCCGGACTATGACCAATACTTTGTCCAACCTTCACCAATGTTTCAATTGAAGAATGGGAGTTGGAGATTAAGTCCAGATCAAAGATAAATTTATCCTTTTCCATCAATAAAACAATGGTTGACCCCCCAAATTTGAAAAATCCAACCTCATCCCCTGCTGAAATCTTGTCGCCTTGTTTAACCAGTAACACAATCGACCCAACCATCATTGCTCCAACAGCAACCATCACCACCTTGCCAAATTGAGGCAGATCAATGCCAATGATGGTACGTACATTATCACCAAACACATCCAATTCCAGTCTAATCGCCATTGGATTGACAGTATAGTATTCTCCAGTCACATGTTTGATGGGGCCAATGGTACCCTCGACAGGACTATGGAATCGATGATAATCTTGAGGAGCAAGTCTAAATATACCAACACTAACTTTGTTTGCATCGTAAAAATCGGTGTTTTGATAATCATTGAAATTACCATTGAATAATTTGGCAAGGGTAAAGTTTTTGCCCTTGATCCACAATTGAGTGGCTTCATTCACGGTTGGGAAACAAACAAATCGGGAATCAGCACAACTCAGGGCGATATTATTATCGGAAGATTCAAGAGGACGAGCTCCATGAACCAATTTCCGATAAAAGAATTCATTAAATGTGGGGTAACCATCTGCATTCGGAATAACACAATCAGAAAGGTCTAATCCATGGAATTTAATAAACGGGCCGATATCTTTTTTCGATTTCGGTGAATCGAATTTTCTTCCTTGCTTTTCACTCAACAGTTTAAGCAATTTTCGAATTTTGGTTGAGTTTGCCTTATCGGTCATGTTATACAAAAGTCGGATACCTAATCTCACATATACCGACATCTTTTCCTCCAAAATGATGCCAGTGGTTCTATCTTGAACCAAAATGTTTGCCAGGTGACCCCCGATTTTATACTTGCCATAAGTAACCTTTTTAATAACCTTGGGGATCCATTTTCTCAGGGCAATTTGAGGAGTAACATACAGCAGGACAAGAAGCTTGTTAACAATACTCCAGTCTTTAGAAGCACAAATGGCGACGTGGGTGATGATATCCATGTCTTCTTTCTTGTTAAGTCGGGTTCGATTACATAATGGACAGGTATCAAACACCATCACTCTCTGGCTATGTTCAGGTAAATTGATATAATCCTCAAGACAATCGACCAATTCATATTCAGTCAACTTTTCATCAACTTTATTCAATTTAATAAAGAATGATTGCGCCAATCCATTACCATCAGTACATCCAAGGATGTCTAATAACGTAACCACATCGACAAAATCAAAGTCACTATCATTCTCCTTAAGTTGATTTAAAAGGATATGCCAAAAATTCTTTCTAATCGAATCATAGGTCTCGAATCGAGCCCGGATTTTGATGGTGGGGTTACATTTATCGGCGTATTTTTCATTTGAAAGATCAATTGGAAGATTCAAGGTGATAAAATTCAGAGTATCGGCAACCGTCAGGGTAATGACATTTTTCCGGGTGATTTTTTTCTTTCTGACTAGTTGCACGATATCATTTGAATCGGAGGGATTCATTTCATCGGAATCAGTTTTATAGATAGCTTCCAGTGGTAATGCGGTGGCATTATCAGTGATATCTTTTAAAGGGATCGATACTGAACCAATCTTATCATGGTTACTGATCAAATCTCGATCGAAAACATCGAAACGGACATCAAACAGGCGTTCATAGGGTAATACTTCAAACACCAATCTTTCATTAAAAATGGGGTTTAAATTATGTCGTTTCCATGACGTCCGATAAGTCTTTTTACCAAAAGTTACCACAACAAAGGGGTCGACATCATATGAAGTTCTTGTCACGTTTCGAAGACGAGGTAAATCTTGACAAGATACCACTTCAAGATATAACACCCCATATACTTTACGGTTACCCAATTCAAAAGGACCATCGCCTCGTTCGCTACTTTTCTTCTTGGTAGTTGTCATTTGGAGACCATTGAAATCGTCAACATCGGATGCTTCCAGACCCGAAGTTAGAATCAGTTTTGGTTGAATCAGAGATGCAGTATCAACGAATCCTTCATCGATATAGAATCCTTGTTCATTTGGTACCACCGTAGGTACCGATGAGAACACAAGTGATGAAAGCCATTCTTGTAATGCTTTCCTTTTCAGGTCTTCCGAGGTAATCACCAGAGTTTCCTCACCATTGAATGAGATTTCACTAAGAGACGTCCCCAGAAGGTTGGGTTTGGCTAATGTAGTCAGTCCATCCACATCTAATGCCGGCTCTTTAACTTGATGGAGTTTCCGTCCCTGTTTGATCTTCAATTCAAACCCCAATAACACATTGCCAGTGACAAAACTATGATTCTTTTGATTTGAAAATAATGGATACCATTGAATGCCTACCTTCAGACGGAAACTATTGTCACTGACATGGAATAACTCCCCTAACAGGAGTTGTAATTCGCCAAGGTAATGCTTTTGTCTCCGATGTTTATCCCATACGACAATGAGTAATACTTCGGAATAATCTTTGATACTCAATGGTAATACCAATTGTTCATTCCATGAAGGTTGAATTGAATGATGCACCTTCCTGGTGGTGCGCTTGATATGATTGATTTGCGCCTCCAATACTGGGTTACATCGACGACTCCTATGACTATCATCACTGGGTAATAAATCTGCTGCCAGTGCCACTTCAATCACTAATGATAGCAGGTATGGGTGTTTCATGGTTGCAAGTGGTGTGATTCGGTTGAGGTCTATCCGAATATCTACTCGCACAGGTCAATGGTGGGGCGGAGTTTTTGTGGAGTATGTAAATGCGCTGTCAAGGAAACGTGGTGAACGGCTAAAATGCTTAAAAAAGTTACCATCTATAGATATTAGTAGTTTGCACCACTTTATAAGATCTGCAAGGGATGTCAAATAAATTTTCTTGGCTAAATGGGGGTTCCGGGCTCATGGCCTCATGGGTTAACTCCATTGAAATATTACTTACTATTAACTCATTAACATATCAACAACGGTTTTAGGACTCAATCTTTTAATATCAGTATATGTTTGACCGGTACCCAAAAATAAAATTGGAACTTTAGTTGCCATCACCATATTAATCATCGTCCCAACTAAATCACCAACGGTATCCACTTTAGAAATGATGAAGAAATCAAGATTTCTCCGATTACCAAATGCCAGGTTGAAATTGGTGGCTTGTTCCACCGAATCAGTACCAACCAATGCTTCCCCCACCATAATAATCTTATCGGGATTCGCCGCATCACCAAATTTCTTTAATGGCGCCATTAATCTCGAATTAGAATGGGTTCTCCCAGCAGTATCAATTAGAACAACATCAAACCCTTCCTTACCACCATATTCAATGGCAGCTTTGGCAGTAGCAACCACATGATCCCCAGAACCATACCCCTTTTCAAACAAATCGATCTTGGCCGTCAGCAGAGTCAGCTGGTTAAGTCTTGCCAAATTATTAACATGAACCTTTAATTGTTCAACTGCCCCCAGTCTAAACGTATCACAGGCACAAATAAGGACGTTTAAATTGTTTTGCAAGAACCAATAAGCTAACTTAGCGAGATTTGTCGACTTACCAACCCCATTGACCCCAACCACCGAAATTACAAATGGACGGTTGCCTTGGCGTGGTTTCTTGATATCATATAATAAATCAGTAGACACGTTCGGGGTCAAAATCTTTGTAAGTTCATCAACAAGCGTTTGCTTATATTGAGCACCAGTGACTTTCTTCCCTCGTAATTGAGTGGCTAGCTTTTCAGTAATTTGTTTAGCCATGGGAGGAGCAACATTCTTCAGTACCAAATGATCATAGAATTTCTTTGACACTTCATCAAGGTCAACTTGACTACCGAAAAATCCAGAAACCTTGGAGAAAAACCCCAGGGATTTCTTTGAATTTTTGGTGTCATCTTCGGAATCATCTTCATTCAAAATTTCTTTTAATTCATTCACGAGAACCAATTCTTTTTCTTTGACGAAATTTGAGTTATCAACAGCCGCCAACGGGGTTCCTTGATGAGATTCTTCTTTATTAGAGCTGAAATCTAATGCTGAAGAGTCACCATCAGTTTCCACCAATTCTCCATCGACCCATCGCCTCATTTTCTTCCCCTTGGCCCCAGCACCACTCTTTTGACTTACTGGAGCCTTCTTGTTCGATTCAATGGTCAGACCTTTAACTTCTTCACTTACTTCAACTTCATATTTCATCAGCATCAACTGGACAAACTGTAAATCGATAAGTTCTTTCATTTTCGACCTGTCGATATCGCCATGATCAAACTTGGAAAATGTCTTTGCCACCCCATCCAACGTTGCTTTAATTTTGTCATTATCTATGGTGGTGACACTATCAAAGTAAACTGCCACATAGATCAGATGACGGTGGAGTCCATAAAATCTTCGATTATGGATTGTTGTTGTCACCACGCCCCCGTCAAGATTGGACACCGACTCATTAACTATCTGATAAATAAACTCATTAAATGGGGATACCTTGGTATTATATTGGTAGTATATTCTCCCCAGACCCCGAAACACAATGAGAGACTGTGACATGATGGTGGAGGTGCGAATCCAATGATCGACATACGGTGGTAGTAATGATGCGATATTAACACCGACAAAACCGGTGATATTAAAATTCGCTTGAATACCCCCCCCCCCCAAGTAGTTATAATATTATGTTAATAATTGTTTGATGAACGATTGGATTATGTAATTGTTCCCGATTAAATTAAACATGCATCTACTACGAATTGAACTTGCGTTTTCATTTTAACAAAGTATTTACAAAATTTGTAAAATCGTCAGATATATTAAATCTGTGGAAAAGAAGAAATCTTTTTTTAAACAAAGAAATTTTAATTGTTCTTTGTAGATATAATCACAAAATCAAGTGTTGGAAATATTATTACTTTCTTAGCTGATATTGAACGGAAGCCTTAACATGGCCAATTACTAAAACCACAAGGTCAATTGGTAACGAAACGAAATTCAAAGTCCAATTGTAGTTATTACATAGGGTTTCCTTTGGCTTTTACTTGAAGCTATCACAAAATCGCCATTTTCATTGTGGAAATAGTCTTAGAAAGAAATATCATGTTTCAATCCAGAAGGTAAAAACAATTGATATCCTTCTAAAGTTTAATTAAATAATTCTCAATAGCATAATAAAATAAAGAAAACAATAACCACCCATTTTAAATAAATTTTGCACTTTAGACGAGGAATTAAAAGTTTCAATCGCAAAGTTTTTCCTGACTTTGTCCCAAGTTCGCCAACGCTAATGCCAGTTTGATGACGATAGCTTCGCCTACGTTACCACAAAGGTGGTGGATCTTCTCACAAAACTGGAGCTGATTCCCTTTTCAACTCATGCCAAAAACATTATCAAAAATGCCACTCCGTCACAACAACGAATGCCAATCTTTGATTTGTCCCCATTTCCAGTATGGTAATAGTTAGCATGCTATACCCTAAAAATATCGTAGCCATGCCGAACTCCTGGGTCAGCATGCCTCTCTTTTTCGCTTATTGAGTGACTCAGCCAAAGGGATGCCCCGGCACACCTTAAAACTTCACTCTACGATTATATGTCTTGCTCGGGTTCTTTCTAACATTTTCATTCTACCTCTACCCATATTGTATGACACTCTACCCTCTTGGTATTACTTTCAGATATCAATCACTTTGATTTGAACAGCTCCCCTGTAAACCTAAAAATTCAACCCCGACCAAGAAATCGGCAACTTGGCCGAGTGGTTTTAAGGCGCTTCCCTGCTAAGGAAGTGGGCTCTGCCCGCGTGAGTTCGAATCTCACAGTTGTCGATTATTTTTTCCTAGTCGTTTCGTCGATTCAATTAGATCAAAATTTGTCACGTGTCAATACGCAAACTTTATTTTTATGCTGTAGCCGCATCTCACCCTCTTTTCACTACTAAGCAACCATTTTCTGATTAAAGTTTACTCCCTTTGGTTTCTCTCTTTGGTGATAACTCCGAGTTAATATATAAAGTATAGATTTGGGTACCACGTGAACGGGGACCGTTATAACACAGAAAATCATTTCATCTTTGAATATGTACATATGTCAACAACATCATCTTCAATAGACTATTTTGTGGTCCCATTTCAATATGGGCTGGAAAATATGTAATATTGCCACAGAGTTGTTCTAGGGTTAGTTTGTTACGGTAGGGAACATTGTACAACCTAATCGCCTTGATTTTATCATTCTTGTGGGGGACGTGGTCGTCGTCGCAAATCACCTCATCGGACTTTGGGTTGGTGGATGCCTAGACAAGATTGCAGCGAGCGTTTCATATATAGCCAAGTTATACTTGAGTTGCGGGGATGACTCACCCGGATTTTAAGGGAGTGCGTCTAATGTTGTAAGGTACTAAAAATTTAATGATATTCTACAAGTGTAAATTGACCAGAGTGAGGCGAACTGAGGATGGAAATTTTCTTGGGGTTATAATTAATTATCATACGACAAAAAATCGATGTCAGCTAAATCCACAAAACCTTAAAATAAAGAAAATTTTGTTTATGTTGCAAATTTAATTTTCTCCTGAACATTCTTCACTTCGCGCACGGGGATACATCACGTGAGAATCATTTTTTGTAAAAAAATTTGAACCGCCCTTGACCCCAAGTATATGTCACGCCCCCTTACTGGAGAGCCTGATATCAGTGAACTCTTCACCGAGGCTACCAAGCTAGTTAAACTCGAACCAAGACTTGATAACCGCCAGCTTAGGCGTGATTCCCGTGACTCCCAATCCTTTCATTCCATCAGAAGCATGGATTTTGGTTCGTCGTCCGAGATTGTCGATATCAAAGAAGAGAATGGTAATGTTCTAGACTTGTTGTCACCTTTACTGATGGATGATATTAAAACGGCCCCATTTGTATCCCAGGTTGATCAGAGACCAAAGCTGAACTTGACCCTGTCTCTCAACAAGCAACAGCAACTACCACCACCACCACCACAACAACAACAACAATCACAACCACAACAAAAACCCAAACAAACTGAATGCTATAATTGTAAGACCCATACTACTCCCTTGTGGCGGAAGGACCCTCTGGGAAATACCCTCTGTAATGCATGTGGGCTTTTCCTCAAACTTCATGGGACTACGAGACCCCTCCTGTTGAAGACAGATGTTATCAAGAAGCGTTCATCAAGACGATCACAACCTAACCCAACCAAGCAACAACAACAATCCACCCCGGTTTCGGCGCTGTACAGAGAGCGCAAACCGCTGATGCCGATAACTCCACAACCTTTGGCCATGCCCAACTTACTGCAACTGATGCCCCTGCAGCTGGGAATTCTGTCACTGTTACCAACACTGGGATCGCGATATAAAAATGTGTTAATTCTCCCCAAGCCTCTGCAAAAGGGGAGTTCTACCAATTTGGCCCAACAAGAAGCAATCCCCATTCCCATGCAACCGGGGTCATCACCATATACTCCTCAAACCCCCAACAGTTATAACCAACCATTCAAGAGGAAAAAGCTGGAAGTTAATATCGTTTCGAGTTACAACCAACCCCTGCTGCTGTATAAGCGTAACCTGATGCTCCCCACCCGAAGATCGCTGACAAATTTGGCAAGAAAAAATCTGGCGGTGGGAATGGGTTGTACTTATGGTTCTCTGACCCACACCACCCCTCTGCTGTCACTCACATCGAACAATATTCTGATTTTAAACCTGCAGAAGCTCTTTTTTGATGGGGTGAATACTCTGGCACCGCCTCCATTAAGACACACCAATCTGACAACGACGATGAACCAAATTGATTCGATACTAATAGAACCCACCATTGCTACCCCTGGTTCAGTTACACTGGCGCTGCTGTTTGGTAGACAAGCATCATTTACCACCATTCCTCAAGAATATAAAGGCAGATCACCCCGCTATGATGGTCTGACGCCTAATACCCCATTGAATGACGTGATTTCCTCGAGTTTAAAACGTACTGGTGCCCAAGATGCCTACCCATCTAATCAACCTAATCTGGCATTTATGCGGGGTATTGATGATGAGATCTTGATGGATTCATCCGAGTTCTTTCCTCAATTTGGTGGAGACTTTATCGATTCCTTTGTGACAATGCTGAGTCCTCCCCCCGTTGATCTGCTGGCAGATGATCCTGAAATCCAACGTGGGTTTGGGATGCCTGCAATGGGTCCTGAACCAGTGAAGGATTTGGACTGGCTCCGTTTTGAATTGTAGTATATATAGCGTTTCCGGCTGGTTCGGAGGTTACCATATGATGAATAGACAGTACTTCAGGAAATTCAAATAAACATGGCCATGGGATTTTTTTTATAACATGAAATTATAATCGGTAAAAACAATCGCTAATACTAAAAATTTCATCGTGGTGCCTGACAATGTATCTTTGCGTTGTATATGATAGATGATGTTGTCTAAATATAAAACCTGCCTAAACAAATCGAACCAATCGGTGCCACATTTGTTATCTAACCACAAAAATTTTTCACTGTTTTTGACAGCAAACAATAACGACATCTAACCCTGTAATGTTTCAGTATTTACATGAGATTAGATAAGAAAAGTTTGTGCGACCCCCAACTGTCCCACACAACCACACGGGGTTCCGGAATGCACGTGCTTGTATGGGGAAGTCAAAGACGATAGATACATGTAACAATGTCGATACTAACGATGATGTTATTCTCAAATGGCGCTCCAACTTGATGGGTGGTCATCATTTCCTTGTTATCAAAACCGAGAGCAAGGATCGAGGGGTAGCAAATTACAATGAAATGATGACCCTGATAAATTGTTCTTTGACGATAACAACCATGTCATGGAATTCATAAGCACTTTCCACCCACGCCACATTTACAAATGTGGGGTAACTATGCTATCAAATTTGCTACAGTACCATTCACATATCAAAGCCACGAACGG
The DNA here is from genome assembly GCA_030569815.1 of Diutina ranongensis (nom. inval.). Taxonomy (NCBI): domain Eukaryota; kingdom Fungi; phylum Ascomycota; class Pichiomycetes; order Serinales; family Debaryomycetaceae; genus Diutina; species Diutina ranongensis (nom. inval.). The sequence continues at coordinate 41,415 of JAJMLP010000006.1, forward strand.
CACCGAATCAGAGAGGTTAAAAAATGCATATCTCCTCAATTTTCAAACTTTGTTTTTTAAAAAGTTATTCTCTCGACGAGTCATTGGTTGGAGTCATTAACCGTTGACACTTCGTGATCACAAAATAAAGTTTAAAATATTCACGAAGAATGAAAACAAAAAAATCAACACAACACCAACGCATAAAAAGAAAAAAAACTTAAATTATCTTGTCGTGAGCCCTCTCCCCACTTTGATTAGCAACTTGATGATTGCATCTATCAGCAGTGATAACGGAGAGATTGGTCCCTTTGGGGTTGTTTTATTTCCCTCATTGTTTTTTCACCTTAAATGACGTAACCACGTATGAACTTCGTGTATTTATGAACTTTTCAAAATATTAATTACGCGTTACCTTTCCTTGAAGGTTGGCACACTTTTCCGTAGCTAATGGTTGTGTATTCTACTAATTGGCAAAAAATATATATATATTGAATTCCGAGTTTTATTACCCCAGTTTCTTTATTATCGGATGCCGCTTCCGATGATCAATGTCATAACCGATGTTCATCAATTATCAATTCCAAATTGATTGCAATCTTTCAAAACTGCATATCGTCACCACCCACCCCAGATAACGGAGACGGCATTCATAGAACATTCTATTACAGTGCACAACAAAGATATAACGGGAAAGTTCTCTTATCACTACGTAAAAGACGGTAGATTCTCGGTTTGACTTTATTTTTTTGTCTCTGTTAATACTTTTCATAGCAGTAATGTACTTGGTATCTCCTATGGTGGCGTCGAGGTAGAAATACCAGCATTAAAGGTCAACTTTTATCATTTCCATTAAAGGGTTTTTCTTTTAAGGTGCTACCAGAACCATGATAAGCACTTATCTTATTCATCATCAAAATAGGTTTGGTGGTTTCACAGAAAAAATGTTCATACTCGAGTATACACTATATTGCTTTCATTGAAATATCGACATATGGCGCACAAATTTCTTTACAGGACTCTTTTATTTAGAATCTTTAACCAAAGTTAAAAAACCAAATCAAAAATCAATTTTAAATGATTTTTAATTAAATGACCTGCACACACTGGCCTCATGCGTGTTGTGCATGTATTTTTTTGGCCTATCTCCCTAAAAACCTGAATATGTCCAAATTATTAAAATTGGGATCTGGTAAAATCCAATAATTAAAGTGAATTTTTCTTAAATCTTTGAGTAATATTTATTAAGCATGTTATGCCTTAAAATCAATGTTTGAATCATCTGGACCTTGATAAAGTTAATCCGGCACATAAACCTCACAAATAAAAAATTAGAGTTGACACCAGGTTGACGTTAAAAACACCTTCTTCATGATATTGAATAACTTATAACACCAACAAAAAACAACAGAATGTCTCCGATGCGGGGAATCGAACCCCGGTCGTCTCATGGAGAGTGAGAAGTGATAACCCCTACACTACATCGGAAGCAAGTGGCAAGTCCGAAATCGTGCATTGGCAACAGATGAATATTAGGAAGATGAAGTTATATTACAAACTTAGAATACCCAATAAAATGAATGCACCGTCGGACCTCTAATTACCGTCCCCCCAGATATCAACAATTTTAATTCACAAAAACACACCTTTCCACTACCTCCGGTTGGGTTCCTGCATAAAGCATCTCAGGTAACTTCTTTACACTACGTGACCTGAAAGGATCCCCAAGTTATGACCGGTAAAGACCAAGTCCTATATCGAGCTATACTGACAGTAAAAGCTGGAGGATATGAACGGTTTAAAATTGAGTACACTCCCGAGCTGTTTCCCACTCCCCTGCTCTGGCTCAAGGTGAAGAATACTCAATCAATTGCCCTTAGAGCGGCGTACCTTACAGGACCTTATGTATTATATGTTGATTGTCGACAGGATGATTATGACCCTAAGCGAAAATGCTTTATTACTGCCGATCAACCAGTGTTTGAACCTCAACTTTTACCTGGTCAACTGTTTTATTGTGAATTGAGTTGTCATACCATCAAAGAGGATCATTATGGGTGGGTGGTTGATGTTGTTAGTCAAATTCTTTTCAATCCCTCAGTACTGATTGACATGGAAATTACAATAGGGACGTCAAAAGAAATTTTAAAGGAAGAAGCCAGCAAACACGACCGTAAAGTGGGTCAATTCATCGCAAACACCACGTTAAAAGTCCACCATTATGATTGGCTAGATCTTTGGAACTTACCTTTACCGGATCCTACTCGTCCCATTCATTTATTAATTCTAACCCATGGTCTCCATTCAACTGCTTCGGCAGACTTGATGTACTTGAAGGAGCAGATTGATGTTATATCCGAGAAAGATAATATTTGTGTCAAGGCATACTTTGGAAATGTTGGCAAGACGGAACGAGGGGTCAAGTATTTGGGCAGTCGAGTTGCCGAATTCATCGTTGATTTAATCAAGAATAATTCGATGTTTGACCAAGGCAAAGTCACGAAAATATCTTTTGTTGGACACTCATTAGGTGGGTTGGTTCAATTATTTGCCATTGCATACCTTCGAGTAAATTTTCCATGGTTTTTTGAAAAGATTACTCCCGTTAATTTTATTACCTTGGCCCTGCCGATGTTAGGTATTGCCAATGAAAATCCAATGTATATCAATTTAGCATTGAATGCGGGGGTTGTGGGTATTACTGGCCAGGACTTGGGTCTTAAGCAAGTGGAATATGACAATAAGCCATTATTATTATTGTTACCTGGAGGTCCAACTCACCAAGTATTGAAAAGATTTGTTCGACGGACAGTTTATGCAAATGCAGTCAATGATGGTATTGTACCATTAAGAACGCTGGCGTTACTTTATTTGGATTATGAAGAATTGGTGGAATTATACAAAAATTCTCAAGAAAAACCCCAGGAAGAATTAGGATCACTGGCAGCTAAGGTACCCAATGAATCGGAACAAGGATCGTTTTCCATGCAGCTGGTGCTTTCGTATTTCATGCCTCAAAAAGCTCAAGAAACAGAGAATGAACACCATGGAAATAAAAATCAAAGTGGTGCGGAAATTGAAGGAATCCCAACCCTGTCTATAATCGAATCCTTCCCAAATGTGTTATTACCGCCTCTACCTCTGATGAGGTACATCAATGATCCTGATTATAGAACATCACCCATTTTACATGATCGAATTTATGATGAAAGTGATTTACCCCCTATTAGCAACGAATCAGTTAATTCCAGAAGATCATCAATTGGGGGGGATGATGGATATATTAAACTGGCCAAGAGAGAGATGAAGAAGATATTAAACAAGGTGGATTTTGCCCTTGATGATGTCGAAGAAGCTATCGCTAGAGAGTACCATCGAAATATGCTGTGGAGAAAGGTTGTCGTACTGCTCAAACCGGATGCTCATAATAATATCGTTGTCAGACGTCGGTTTGCAAATGCTTATGGATGGCCAATTATCGATCACCTTGTATCTAACCATTTTATTGATACCGATGACAGTCAAATGCAACAGGAGTTGATGGTTCCTAGCGACTCCTTGGATACTGAAGTTGATTTATCAACCATTCTTTCAAGAGATCGGATCGCCATTGAAAACGAAGAAATCGATAAGGTGCTGTTGGCAGAAGAAATAGACGAACAAGAACACCAACAATGGATCAATGCCAATGATGGTGAACTGTTCTTTGCCGTTGGCCCAACGGGATTATTGGCAGATGTATCAGAATTTGTTGGGTCATTAAAAGAAGGGTGGAAGAAAGATAAAGACAAACAAAAGGAAGAAGTAGAACCACCAATTATTACTACGGAGGGACCAGAGGAAAATCAAATAATGGGGAGCTTTACCTAGAACAAGTTAATAGTTAATTAGAGAGTCAAAGATCGTGATTACATAAGCAGATGCTCACATTTACATCATTGCATCTCATGTAGGACTAATGTTATATGGAAAGGGCAAGGATATCTCCATGTGTAATCCAATCATTCGATGTAATCCCCAATTCAAAATATGTGGCAGTACTGTATAATAATAAGGTGATCCTTTCTAAACCAGGAGAGACACCAATCATCGATTTATTCACCGGGGCGGGGGTCTTCAATTCAGTTATCGTAGTTCCTGATCTGCAAAAGATAGCAGCTTTGGACAAGAATGGAATATTTACAAAGGATTTGAATGGTGAAGATGGTAATGAAGTGATATACCTTCGAAATGGAACGGATCTCAAGTATATCACCCCTGAGGTATTTGCTGTCGTCGATAAACATCGAACATTTCGACTTTACGACCAAAGAATAAAGGCTAGGGTACCAATATTCCTGATATTATTAGGCGATGACACTTTGAATACTTTGGATTTCCAAACCAGTGATCCATGCCAGATTTTTTGTGGTAGTTCTAATGGTAACATCTTTCAAGTGGATCTACGGAATCAACAAATGACTGAACATAATCGACATAGTGGGGACACTGTGGTACTGATTTCAAGGGGACACGGACACCTGAGGAATTTGATGTCGGTTACATATGGACTGGGTGGGGTAGAAGTAATCGATTACACTAAACCTCTGGTAGTATCGACGTACTCACTTCCTCCAACAAGCTACCCCATAGAATCAGTAGTGATTGATAATTGGGTATATTGTGGCAATGGCGATCAACCAAAATTGGACTATTATGACATGAAATTTCCTAAAACCATTTTTACCGATCAAGCCACCGGGAAATTTGTCAACTTTGTTCGGTATCGGAACAATTTGATATACTACTGCGATGATAAAGGCTATTTATATTGGAAGAAACCGAGATCATAACCAAGGACAAACCATTTGTAGGGTATTATTTTTCGAAATCTTTTTCATTTATTCAGATATTTTTCTGTCTCACGCAGTATGTGAAAATTTTCCCATCGCGTGCTAATACTACAATGACACCTTTCTTTCTATCCAATTATACTATTAACACCGACCTATTGAGAAGCAGCTCTCAACGAAGCAGCTCTCTTCTTCTTGATTTCAGCCTTTTCAGCGTTTCTTTCTTGCAATCTCTTGGCCAACAAAGCAGCGTATTCGTTAGCAGCGTCCTTTTGTCTTTGGGCGTTCTTGATCTTCTTAGCCTTCAAAGCTCTCTTTCTTTGCAAAACTTGAGGAGTGACCAATCTTTGGATCTTAGGAGCCTTAGAGTAGGTCTTGTCACCCTTGGTAACTTCACGTCTAACAACGAATTCTCTGACATCATCTTCCTTGGTCAAACCGAAGAACTTTCTGATGTTGTTGGCTCTCTTAGGACCCAATCTCTTGGGGACGGTGGCATCGGTCAAACCTTCGATTTCTTGTTCACCTTGCTTGACAATAGCCAAGGCCAAAACAGCCAAGTCTTGACCAACAATGCAACCTCTAACAGACTTTCTCTTTCTTTCACCGGCTCTTCTAGGTCTGTAACAAGAGTGACCCTTGGCCAACAAAAGTCTAACTCTGGTGGGGTGCATAACACCTTGCTTCATGGGGAAACCTTGCTTGTCGTTACCACCAGTGATCTTGAAAACGTAACCCTTGAATTCGTCAGAGACGGCGTCACCTTCGACTTCTTGACCCATTCTCTTTTCGTAGAAAGCACGGAGCTTGTGGTCGTCATCGATTTCGATGGACTTTTGAGTCCCATTAGCCGGGTACGAGATGTTCAACAACATGTTTGGTCCTGGTACTTGTTGGGTTCTAACAGGGGTTCAAATTTGGTGTGAAAAATCTTCGGGTTTCGCAGCGAGGGTTTGTCGCAGCCTATGCATAAATCAATCACGTGAATTAGGGTTACAGCCCAAGCACCCATTTGACAGTGAGAATAGGGAAGAATAACGATGGGTTGTCAGGGGCAGTAAATCATTTAAAAGATTATTAGATGATTGTGATACCCTCTTGATACCCATTTTATAAGTTTTTTTCTCGGTTCATAGCCACTTTATCAATCCGATTAATCATACCTCCATTATTCTCAAATTTCATTGACCAATAATATTCATTAACAAATACGATGTTTGTAGATATCAAGGGGTTCTTGAACAGATGATTCAATCTAGACTTGGTTACCAATTGCCAACCTTTTCTTAAAACGGTTATTGAGTCTACTCAGTGCATGATTTGTATTTGTGTAATTTGGGTGGTTAACCAAATGAAGTTCAACTAACTACTAGACGAACTGCCACTGCCCCCCCTATTGTCACCCGCCTGCAAACATTTCTATTTTTAGTTGTTTGGATTCGCTTCTACAAATATCATTTATACCTTCACGATTAACAAAAATAATCTATCTAGAGTGATAAAAAATTGTAAAATCCAGAACGCCATTGAAACCATAACAAAAACAAACAATACAATTAAACGAGACAGACTACTATTTTTCCTTATCATTTGAATAGGAATTATAATGTAGTGGCGAAGGGAATGAATCCCGTTGTTGGACGGCTTGAATTGTCCTACTAAAATTCAGAATGGAAGCCAGGTTAGGGAATGCCAGTGGCGGACCCGTTTGTGTTGCCAGCGTTGGTGCCACCACTATTAATGACGGCGGTTGTGGATGTCCAGGAGCAGGAAACCCTGCTTGTGGTAGCTGTCCATTTATTGGTGTCATCCCAGTAGATAGATGCCAATCTTGAGGGGGATAAAAATTCAGAGGCAGAGGGAACATTTCCCCTTGACTAAATTTAAATCCCACTGGTGTTTGATTCTCTCCCTGAGTATGTAACATTCGATTATACTGTGGAGGTATCGACAGGGCAAATGCCTGATTCACCAATGGGGTTGGTAGTATTGTCAGTGGCAGTTGTTGAGACATTCCTCCTACAACCACTGGTTGATAATAGGTAGCGGGTAATGGATTGGGGGCAGTTACATCCAGAGGCAGTGACAGTTGACTTTTAGTAGCTGTGGCATGAATTGGCAATAACACTGGCGGTTTTCTCGAGTCGGGCAGTCTAAACGAAGTATAATTAGAATACTTGGGAACCGGGGGCGCCAATGATGGTTTTTCTTCTTTCGATTCGACGTTAGCTCCACCAGCCAGTTGAGCAGTTATAGTTTTTGCCAGATCGGGTTGCAGTTTCTGGAGTAACGGTTCGGTAGGAATTTGTACTCGTAACACCGGTCGTTGGGCCAAATTTGGCGTGGTATTGGCAGGAGCAGCAGTTGATACTACCAACGAAGGGGGGTCCAATGGGCCCTCCTTTTGTCTAAAGGGAATGATTGGTTGGTCCAGTGGGGGTAAATGCACGTCATCCTCCAATTTAGGACGCTTAGCTTCATGAGGCAGTGCAGGTACCAGTTCATCATCACTCAGGTCTTCCCCCCCAGTAACTACACTGGTATTTGCCCTACCACTACCCAGGACTCTCTCCAAATTGTCTGTAAGGAATCTCTTCTTGACATAATTGCCATAATTCTCTGGCCCCTTTGATTCATGAATCTTCAGCTTTTTACCTTGATAAGTGGCAATAAGCTCATTTGTATCCACACTTGAAAATTCATATACTTTATTATTAGAACCAACGATGATGACGGCGAGGTCGACTTGGCATAATACCGCCAACTCATGTGCCTTCTTGAATAGCCCGGCCTTACGCTTAACGAATGTCACAGTCCGATTGCGATCATCGGTAAGTGGTTGAATTTCGATCTTTCTTCTACCCATGGTAACCTAGACCTTTGTCGATGTTCTCGGCGATTGGGGATGGATGGGATGGTTGGTGTCAGATAAAAATAGATTGGTTTGCACCTGCGCGGATGTGAGCCCCGAGGAATAAATGGCAATGTTTATCGGTAATTACCTGGAGGTATGATATTGGCGGTAATCCTGACACAAGTTTTCACGCGAGGTTAAACAGATCAAGATGTTAAAGTGGTAATTCGTAATAACTATCACTACTATTGCGTTTTGGGGGCGGAGGGGGTCGACGAAAGGGGCGCAGCACTGTGAATAGTGCGGCGCTTAATCTTGAATGACCGATTAGAAATCAAGCTAAACTTATCCACGTAATTTGTTGATGGATGGGGGTGCCATTCTTACGATTATGGTGAAGTAATTGACTACATCATTAATTTTTCTTCTGTAGGCATCGATGGCGTTGCTATAAACAATGCAAGAAATTTGCATATTTCAACGTGGAGGCACAGCCTCGATAAGAATCAAAGAAGAATGTGTAATGCGGAGTAAGTGATGTGTTTTTTTTTTGGAAATATTTCAAGGTAAACAAAGTACCTCGAAGGTAATGTAAGGTTACAATAATTAATATACGAGGGGGAAATTTGTTACCAATGGTGGAATCTTGAAACTGCTTATAAATTGGAGGTGCTCACAATTTTGTGTTTGTTTTACATTTTATACAATTTTTTTGGAAAATAAAATTTACTCAAAACTGATCTTTTTTCAATCGTTTGGGAAATAACAACGGGTGCTATTTTTGTTATGGTTCTAAATAATGGCGTTGTCTTTGTAGTGATTATTACAAACACCAGCACCAACAACAACCACAACCACAACAACAAAATGACAACAACCTAACATTATTAAAGGAGGACTTTATTTTTGAATGAATGAAATTACCGTGTACACTTACTGCTACTAATCCAGATCCATTCCAAATGTATATAGACCTTACCTTTAGTTGGATCTCGCTTAGTAAACACCTGGCTACGAACCATGAAAAAAAAAAAAAGCGTTGTACAAAGTCACCTGACTTCAACGTATTAGTAATGTTCAACGAATCAAGTACAACAGAATTCACCCAATGAAACAACATGAAATTCAATTTAAAATAAATAACGTAACATTCAAATTAATAGAAATTAAAATTTCCATTTCATATTGGGGGTACCCCACCTCCAGTCACGTGATTTAGTACGCGCCTACGTGTAAATTTTAATCACCAGGTGACAGATTCACCATACGTATTAACTATTAACCAATCGTATTGACCACTATGGCCCCGAAACCCCGGAATAAGCGGGCATTTTTGCCAGCACCATCCGGACAAACGGTTCCCGTGGCAAATCCACTGGTTTTGACGCCTCCATTACCTCCGCCGGTGGCCGTGGAGTCTGTCGCCGACGACCCCTGGGGATTGGACGACGACTTGGATGAATTAGATCAAGGGTTTATGTCCAATGACTTACAACAGAACCAAAATCTGCCATATATTGGTAGTCAACCAGTTGTGCCCCCTCCTGCTGCTGTTCCTGTCGCTTCATCGGCACCAACCCCAAGCCAACCACCTGCTGCCGAGGCGAATTATTGGGAAGAGGACGTGGAAGAACTTCAGGACATTCCCTGGGATAGTGAGGAGCCTGCTCAGAATGTTGCAAGTTATCCAGCCCCCCCTGTACCTGTCCCTTCGGCCGACACCTACCAACACCTGCAATCAGAGCAATCTCAAGTAGCTAGGGAAAATACCGCTGTTGAATCATCACAATTGCCTTGGGATGAAACCCCTCAATCACAGCATACCAGTTGGGACGCCGCCCAAAGCAACACCGTTCCCAGATCACAAGAATTACCTTGGGAATCTGAAGGTAATACTGATTTACCTTGGGGTGATACCAATGATACTGCCGCTGAACCCTTCCCTCAAACACAATTCCCAGTTGTTGATGAAGCAAAACCTGCACAACAAGAACACAACGATGTTGAACAACCGTGGGAACAAGAGACTACGGCCCACCAACAACAATCAGATCTTCCTTGGGATAATGAAGACGATGGAAATCTTCCTTGGGATTCACTGGCACCTTCTGCTCCTACACAAGATCAACAAGATTCATCGTGGAGCCAAGTTGCAATTGATTCGGAAAATGAAGTTGCGGAATCGGTCGAACATCCAGCAACTTCAGTACACGACTCTCCTGCTCTTCCAAATCATCCACACCAAGAGCCCCCCCAGGAAGATGCTGCTAAAGTAGAGGTCATGCCTTGGGAAGAAAACATCCAACTGTCCCAACAATTACCTGCCGGGTCTGAATCTACTACTACAATTCACCAAGACTCAAAAGCATCTCAAGAGCAACCATGGAATACTAACACAGGCGAGCAAATGCCTTGGGATAATGCCAAATCTCCCAGTCAACCAATCAGCGAAGAACATGTCTTACTGACAACTGTTGGATCGGCCAAGGGCCCTCTTTCGCTGGTTCTTTCAGATATTAGTTCGGCTGCCAAGCCTAAGAAGCTGTTGGATGAATTGTTGGGCGATGACTTGCTTTTGGACGATGATTTACTTGATGATGACTTTTTGGAAGAATCAGATGAAACCCCAGTGCTTGCCCCAGCTCAAAACACTGAGGTTGTAACTGGAGCAGCAATGAAAACGGATAAATATGCTGCTCAAGCTGCTCCTACCACTTATGCTCCTCAAGCTGCCCCTGCCACTTATGCTCCTCAAGCTGCTGCCCCAGTAGCCCCAGTAGCCCCGGCTGCAAACAAATATGCTGCAACCAACAAGTATGCCGCTCCTGTTTCAAATCCATATGCTCCAGAAGTGTCTGCTCCTACCCAAGCAGGATCTATGCTTCCTACGCCTGCTGTTCCCGTGCTTCCTACACCAGCTGCTCCGGTAATTCCTACGCCAGCACATCCAATTGCTCCTGCTGAAAATCAATCTCAGCCTAAGGGTTATGATTCATCTAAAAGCTATGATTTCCCTGATGACGTAATCCAAACTAAGATTAAACCTGCTGCTCGTCGTACTACCAACAAGTATGCAGCTACTTCGGCACCAGTGCCTGCTCAAGGACCACCAGTCCCAACGGCTCCTCAAAACCAAGTCGCTGGACCACAAAGAAATGCACTGGCAGCACTGATGGCCCTGAACTTCTTTGAAGATTTACCCATCGAATTGCCGAAATCAAAGCCTAGGGCGGCGAGGGTTCCTGTTCAAAATCCTCAAATTTCAGCGGCTAATCAACAGCCCCCTCAATTGGCTAAAGCTCCCGTGACCAAGCCTACAGCACCACCTCCCAATCCTTATGCTCCTAAAGCACCTGCACCGATGGCTAACCAATCTCCTTATGCCCCGAATGCAAACATGGGTCCGCTGTTAGTGACGCCTCCAATGGGTCTGATTGCACCTCCTATGGGTGGGATGGCTCACCCCGCTGGTGGTATGGCACCTCCTATGGGCGGTATGGCCCCTGGTATGGCACCTCCTATGGGCGGGATGGCTCCCCCCACTGGTGGTATGGCACCTCCTATGGGCGGTATGGCCCCTCCAAGTGGTGGTATGGCACCTCCTATGGGTGGGATGGCTCCCCCCACTGGTGGTATGGCTCCTCATATGGGCGGGATGGCCCCCCCCACTGGTGGTATGGCTCCTCATATGGGCGGGATGGCTCCCCCCACAGGTGGCATGGGACCTTCTCCTGGTGGTATTGTACGTCCCCAATCTGCCCATCGTGGAGGCCCTGTTAACGCAGTATTGTCGCCAGCATCTCCTGTTGGCCCTAACATCCCTTCACCAATCCTGGCATATAACTCACCAATGCTCAATTTAGGTGCTTCTAACAATTCACCTCAACCATCGAAGTTAAATACCTTGCTCCCCAAAGCTCAAGGCCCATCTTCGGCTACTGCCCAATACAATCCAAGAGCTGGCCCATATGCTCCAACCCATCAAAGGGGACACTCTAGGGGTGCTTCTCTTGTGGGCCTGGTTGCCAAGGATGTTAATCCATATGCACCCATTGGTACTTCTGCTCCTATTAGACCCCGTGGTACACTGTTAGCTACATCACATGGTGCTCCTGCTGTCGCCCCGAAGGTGCACAATCCTGAAGCTCTCTTGCACAGACAATTTCCTTTGTTTTCTTGGTCCGCTGGTAAGAAAGTTGCAGTTGTCATTCCTACTCCGTTTTCAAGTGGTGGTGGATGTCCTGCAGTTATTAAAGTTGAAGATGCTTCACAGGTAATCTCTGATGCTGCGACTGTTAACAGTTTCCCTGGTGTCTCAAAGGGCATGGCAAAAACCAAAAAGAAGGAAGTAGAAAAATGGTTAGAAACTGCCCCTTCGTTATCTTCAGATGATGAAGTGTTACGAAAGATGATGTTGGCTCTTTTGAGGAATGAAAACGAACCACTGACTTCCGAAATCGGCAAGATTCTCTTCCCCAGTATTGGTGGAGGTTTAGAAGCTGTGACCAATCCAGGGTCCCTGATTGGGGCACTGGCAACTAAGCTTGATACTCTGGGCATTGCTCATGTGTTTGCCCTTATTCAAGCTGGGGCAGCCAACAAAGCTGTCGATTTCTGTGTTGAACGCCAAGATTACTCGCTTGCATTGATGATTGCTCCAGTTGTCGGCCAAGAGAAGATGGCCTCTGTTGTGCTGGAATATTGTAAGTCTCAATTTGCGACCAACAAGCTGACCAATAGAATTGTCCATACTTTGCCAATTCTTCTCAAGGTATTCAGTGGTGATGTGAATGGAGCAGTGAGACAATTAGAGGCGCTGGCGCTGTCCACCGAATTTGCCCTTACCCATTGGCGTGAAGTGGCAGCAACTGTTGTAGTTGCCCTGCCTCAAGCTGGTAGACCTTTCTTAGCGGAATATGCCAAGTTCTTAGCTACTAGAGGGGCTCCATCGGCAGCAACTGTTTGTTATATTGCGGCAAAACAAGCGCTTCTGCCCACGGGATTGGTGGTTATTGCTGCTGGCCCACTTCGGACTCCAATTTACACTGAGATTTACGAATACTTGACGACTCCGGCCCTTCATTTATTGCCAGTTAAGATCGCTCATGCTGCTACTCTCGTTGATTTGGGCCACTTCCAAGAAGCTCAACGAATTGTTGATGGCTTGTCTGGGCAAGTTAAACATATGCCTCTCCCTCTCCAAACGGAATTACAACGGATTTGCCACCGTATTGATGACCAAAGTGAAGGATCGGGATGGTTTGGTAGCAAGGCATCGAAGCTTAATTTGGATAAGGTATGGGGTTCCCTCGACAAGTTTATTGGGGGTGAAGATACCTCTACTCAACTGGTCAAGGAGCTGGGTCCTTTCTCTCACTTCAGTCCTTCAGTACTGAGAAATACCCTGACTGTTGATGTTAATCAACTTGCTTTCAATCCCATGGACAGCAGACCTCCTTTATTACCTTCGGTTTCCTCGCTGTCAATGGCGCCTGCCAAGTATTCCCCTGGGTATGCCCATCATGGTAAGCAGGTACCGCCTTCGCCGGCTCCACCTAGTCATGCTCATCATGTCGCTCCTCCAAAGCCACACCTGGTATATGCCCATTCGCATGCAGCTCTGTCTACACTGTCATTGACCTCACACAACCGACCTGTGACTGACTCTCATGTCCCTCCACTGCTTGCTTCGCCAACCGCGGTAGGCCACCCGAACCATCCAATTGCAGCTCTGTCACCTCATTCATCGGGAGCACCTCCTGTTGCGTCACCATCTGCACCTTTGGCACCCCCTACTGCTAAGGCACCCCCTACTGCCTCCCCTTCAGTGAAGTCAACTCCTTCGGTACCTCCTTCTGTCAAGGGCCCTCCAGCTGGACCTCCTTCTGTCAAGGATTCTCATTTGGCACCTCCTGTTGAAAAGGTTGCCCCTTCAGATTCTTCATCAGTTAAGGAGCTCCCTCCAGCCCCCCCTTCCGTGAAGGCGCCACCGTCTGCCCCCCCTTCAATCCAGGCACCACCGTCTGGACCTCCTTCAATCAAGGCACCACCGTCGGGTCCTCCTTCGGTCAAGGCGGCGGCTTCTGCAGCTGGATCAACCCCAGGAAGCCCTGTTCCTGAAAAGCCAAGCAATGAAATCTCGAAGAAGGCACCTTCTAGTCAAGGCGATCTTCCCGATTTTCTTGGGGCACCTCCTCCTAGTCGCCCATCTCGGTCAAAGGCTCTGAAGGCCAATCCCTATGCACCTGGTTCTAAGCGTTCTACGGGCCCCGCAACCTCCAAGTATGCTTCTCCTGTAGCTGTGACTAGAAACGATGCTGCCACTGCACCCGTGAAAAATTCTGATGTTGATATGTTTGCCGTAAATGGGTATACCACTTCTAGAGATCCCACTGGAGAAGAAGAAGCTACTTCACCTGAAGAGACCTCCGAAGAAGTTCATGGTAAAGATACGGAAGGTAAAGATGGTGAACCTCAAGCTACCGAAGAGGCAAATGAGGCCGTTGATACACCTAAAGTTGATCCTCCTCAACCCTCAACCAATAAGGAAAAGCCTGAGTCTCCTGTCCAACCTGCCAAGGGCTCTGTTAGCCGTGGTCCTTATGCTCCTCCTCCGCCATCTACTTCTGCTGTTGCACCTACTAATGGCGCCAGTGACGGAGTATCAGGTATTCCTCCTATACAACTTAACCCTAGTGGGTCGCCTCCTAGAGAGGCTCCTGTACCTTTGGGTTCTCCCCAGGGACTTGGGATTGGTGCGATTCCTGAAGGTCGTAGTGGACAACATGCTAACGTAAAGGCACTTCAAAGAAAAGCCTCCAGAATTAGTTATCGTCACAATGACTCAATGGAAAATCCACTTGATTCATTCCCGATTCCTGGATCGCCTGAGTTCACTCTGCGGGCTAATTCTGTTGTTGGTGGCCCTCTGGGATTCTTCAGTTCGAAACTTTCTCAACTGAACCACCCTATGTACCACCAATACGCCGTTGATGATGATACTGTAAAGGATTACGTACCTATTGCTGATGATGAAGATGATGATGCAGCTGCAGCAAAAGCTCGAAAGGCAAAGGCTGAAGCTGATCAAAAGAAGAAGTTGGCTGAAGAAAAGATGAGACAAGAAGAAGCAAAGAGACTGGCCGATACTGCTGAGAAACAACGTAAACAAGCCGAAAGCGGTGGATTTATATCAAAGTTCTTTGGCTCTCGTCCTCAAACCACCGAAGATGGTAAGAAGATCTATAAGGCACATTTGGGTGGCAACCAAATGTTTTGGTCGGAAGAACATGGAAAATGGTTGGATAAGTCTCGTCCTGTCGACGAACAATTATCTGAAGCAACCCCACCTCCTCCACCTATGGGAGGTAAGAAGCGTCCTGACCTGGGTGGACCTCCTCCTCCATCCACTAATGGGCCTCCTCCTAGTGGCCCACCTACCGTGCCTCCAACTGGAACCCCTGGTGCTCCTCCCAGTACTTCTAATGGAGCACCACCTGCTAAGAAGCCTGCTTCTAAAGCACCCCCCCCTCAACGTTCTGCTGCCGCTGCCGCCGCCGCTGCTGACAATCTTGATGAATTACTTGACCTTGGACCTACACCGGCATCACGGCCCAAGCGTCCAAGACAAAAACGTCAATTCATCAACGTTATGGACCAAAAATAGTTGTATATTAATTTCATGATTTAGATTATTTGAACATCAGTAGTATCTTAAACGAGATCACGTGAAACCCATCCTTTAACACACCAACAGATTGAGATCACGTGTACTATTACCTAGTTGCCACCATGAGTATCAATAATATCGTATTTAAAAAAGGTCAAGTTCCATTTGAATTAGCACAAGACGAGAGAGTATTATATACCCTGAGTTCCATTCGTCAAGCGTTGTCGATCAAGTCAAAGGCCCAGTTTGGTACCACCTCAATCAACTGTGAAGATGGCCAAGTGTTTATTACCAATAAGCGGCTTGTATACCTAACCGCGAATAAAGGGGATATTAATGCCTTTGTTGTTGATCTAAATCTTGCTGGATTACTTCAATTCAGCCACCAATTAAAACAACCATGGTTTGGGGCTAATTATTGGCAGTTTATGTTTTTCAGTGCCCCGGAACCGGCTATTGCAAGCGATGGTTTCCCAAAGGATATGTGGTATGTTGGTACCCTTCAATTTAATGATGGAGGAGTCTTTGATTTTATTAAAGTTTTAGATGGGGCAATCACTGATGTAAACCTGAATCGGGACATTGACGACGAACTACCAAAATATAGCATCTGAGGTGATTCTACAAGATGATAAAGATATTAATTCATTTCATAAAGAAGTATTAAAATCTAAATATGAAGGGCACCACCAAGTTGGGCAAGGATGCTGTTTAACAATTTACCGATGCTACCGAGGAGGCCAGTGGTAGCGCCAGCCAAACCGCCGGCAGCGCCAGTCAAGTCACCAACACCGGGAAGACCGCCAGTCAAGTCACCAACACCGGGAAGACCGCCAGTCAAGTCACCAACACCGGGAAGGCCACTGGGCAAAGCACCGACACCAGGAATACCGCTGGGCAAAGCACCGACACCAGGAATATCGCTGGGCAAAATATCGGCACTGGGGACAGAAGGAGCGGCGGGAGCAGCCAAAGCAGGAACAGCAGCGATAGCGACGATAGCGAGATTGTTAAGTTGCATTAGGGATTAGATGTTGTGGTAATGAGATGGAAAAGTGGGAGAACGAAGTGTTAATTTATACTTTTCTGAACTAAAACATTCATCTATTATTTAGGTCTTGAACAATTGGAACACAGCGGCGTTTGATTGTAAGAATGACTAAGCCTAAAACAATAGCCACATGGTTATAGAGATAACACCACCAAGTAGCCTAGCAGGAATATCGTTAGTTTTTGTAAAAAACATGATACGGTAATCGAAATACTAGTCAATACTTTAATATCACGAAATTTAATCGGGTAACGAGATGATTATCAGGTCATCAGGTACTGTTTGTCAAATGGCTCCATGAGCAATTTCGTAAATCTGTCTGTTCAAGAACAATAAGATAAAAATATCCTGCATCGAGATTTTGGCGTCAAGTACGTTAACAAGGGTCTTTGTGTTGACAGACGGTGTTCAGGGTCCAGTATCCAAAAATCTCAATTTAGGAGTAATCAAGTCAAAAGAGATTATGAAATTCCACCCAATTGCTTAGTGTTAACCAGCTTCGAAAATACAATATGTGCTGATCATCACACCGGTAGATTGAATTGACTTGGTCGAAGCTGGCTGCACGTCCCTAGATCGTGCATTAGCTCATCAACGCGTCAGAGATAAACTGCGAAGATGCATTGTTACTGAAAATAAAATTGCACTTCGAACCACGTTCACTACAGATGCTGGATATGATTCATTTTTGATATTTCAACCCGTTTATACTGAATTACCCTTAAACACTTTCGTCACCAGTAATAATCTATTAGAAAATTCACCTCATCCAAGGATAGTTTCTAACGAACAATTAAATGTCATTGGTTATGATATATAGGCAAAAGTTGCCAAATCTATGAATCAATCGACAAACAACTGGTCACATATCCCAGTGACGAGGGAGCTGCCGCTATCTAATTGTATCTTCCCCTATTATCATCGAGCAATTGACGACTGCAGTAGCAAAACAATGAAAAGATGAAAGACATCATGATAATCAGATAATGATGACTGTTAGCAAGTATCGGGGAACAATAAACCAGAGTTTTTGAATTAACTCGGAAACCTAGAATACCCCAGTAATGATTGGAAACCACCATGATTTTCCTCCCATCCCATCCAATGATATTAGCAATTTACCCACAGGTTACCACAAATGCAGGTACGCTGAAACACCATCGTCCATAAGCCGACATTTTGAGGTGCGTCAAACCCAAGAGGGTCAGTGATTAAACTTACCAGCCTGCATCTTGTACACCGTCGTAATTTCAGCTTGACATCACTGATGACAATCTTCCGTAAGGCGTCGGTATGCTCATTTTCACTGTATGGTAGCCGTGGAATGAAATTAGCATCGGGGTTAAATTTCACGGGTAATGTCAATGATTTCTTTTGGTAGCCAGGATCATAGGTAACCCCAACACATAACCAATTGAGATCATAGAAAAACACATCCAGGATTTTCATATCTCGATTCAAATTCACTTGATGACGATCTAATAACACATTAACAATATCTAACATTTCCGGCAGCAATTCTCCTTGACATACAAGCCTTTGTTCCACTTTCAAAGGATATCCTGGGTCCTTGCCATGCATCTTTTGCAGGAGCTCTTTTGAGATATATGCGTCGCATTCTCTTAAGTAATTTTCAAATTGCAGCAAGGTCAATGGGGTCAGATTGACCACAGTAAAATATCGATTAAGAGCCTCTTTCATCGGAGTATATAACTTATTCGCTTCTGCCAAGTCTTTATGAAGCTTTTTCAATATTTCATGGGTTTTTCCGATCAGCAGGAGTGCGTACATTAAGAATAGCCGGGGCACTCGAGCCAATATAATGGGGAGAGCAATCAGATTATGAATGGTAAGTTTTGAATCTGCTTGAGGGTTACTTCTGGCAAGCAGAAGTTGAAAGAGTTCTTGATAAATGTAAACCATTAAATCAATAAACCATTTCACCAGTCCAATCAACAGCATAATCCTTTCACCTCTAGTAATCAGATCGGCCATGGAATCATCGATTGGTTTCTTTTTTGTCACTTGAGCATATATGCTTGAAAGCAGGAACATGATCCCAAATGCAGTCAGTCTTAAATTAAGAACAATCCAAGCAACGTCAGCGATTCCAGGATAGGCTTCTTTTAACTCTCCCAATGCTAACTGAAGCAGAAGTAGCTTTTGTAACGGAGGATTCAGGATTAATTTATCCACCAGTTTTCTTGAGAATGAATCCAATGCAAAATTGATTGCTTTATGACTTTCACATAACACCAACAGGACAATTTCTTGACCTAATTGAGGTTTCAGAGATTTCAGGAGTCTTTGGATCTCCTGGGTGATTAAGATGATCAAATCATCAATACAACAGTTGGAATAACACCCTTGAGCATTATGATGAGCAAAGGCTACTGCCATTTGATAAATCAGTTCTTTCAGCACTTCGACTCCCAGCTTACGTACCAATGGGAATAGCATCGGTTCATCATCATACATGGCAACGTACAGTGTCAAGTTTGGCGAAACAATCACCGTTTTTGAAGGCGTAAGGTCGACGAAATCATAACCAATATCAAACAACAGAGTAATGCTAGTGACTTCAGGAGTCAGGGAATCGTTTTGCCAACGTTGGTTAAGTAATTTCATATCTCTAGAAAAGACATCGATGCGGTCATTGTAAATAAATACAATTTGTTGGTCCATTTCGTCGATTCGAACGAGTTTTCCGGGACGCAGAATTTCATCCAATAATACAATCACTACTGCTGGCAGCAGTGATGGTACCACTGTTCCTCCCTTGGCTTCGCCTAACGCTCGGAACGGTTTTGGAATCAATTCAGCCTCTGGGGCTAACTTGTATCGAAGAAATTTAGTTTCATCTTTAAGCAGGTACCACACCAATAATGAGGTAACCGACGCCGCGGTGTCACTTAAATATTGAATGCCAGAAAACTTGCCTTCGGTGACCTGTCCCAGTTCATCATCGAATGATAGGAGTGGAGGAAGCAAAAAGTTCAGTACTGTCTCAATAACCATTTTAGGAGGTCGTTTTTGATCCTCCGGAGTATTATAATGAGGGTTCTCCTTTTGCTTTTTTGCCAGTTCCACCAAGTACCCCCAATCTATAGAGATAGCCGATGACTGTATCAGATTAGTCAACAGGTTAACCACCAGAACTCCAATCCGGCCATCAGCGAGGAAGCCTATCGATGCATGACTAACACAAGTGACATCTTCAGTGGCATCACAATTGACCAGATGATATTCAACTTTATGTTCCCCTTGATAATAAAGAGTGATTTGACCATTTTTTCTGAGGGTAAGACATGCTTGTTTTGTAGAAATGGGGTGAGTGGCCCCACTTGGGGGAAACTGTCTAACTGAGTAGTCAAATTGTTTGGTTTGAGTATCTCTGACAGCGGGGCCATTAAATATCTGGGACTTTTCAATATTTAACCATCTAAAGGCGACAATTGGCAGTTTTACCAGAAGATCCTGATAAATCATTTCCATATGATTGTAACTCGTCAATTCATAACTGGGAGCGTTACCTTTCGATAGTAACCCTACCCCAGCCAAATAGATGTAAAAATTACCCTGATGATCAGATACTGCCAAATCAGTACTTGGATTGGACCACAGAACGAGCGATACCGGCAGGTGATGGACTTTCAACGGATTGGCGAATCTCCATTCTTGACCATCGATGCATTCGAGGTAAGTGACGTGAAGGTTGGGGTTCGCGTAAGCAAGAAACCCATGCTTTGACCACAGTATCTTCATACCCTATTCAAAGTTATTTTCCAACGGGGGATAACAAAATAGTTGATGAAAGTGGCTTCAGGTTCAGGTGCTGATCGGTGGTAGAGGAATTGGGTGCGGCGCGCCTAGAGACCCTTTAAAGGTTTGATGTGATTCACGTGACACACCTTGATGAATAATATGACTTCAAGAACATGTTTATAACTTTATATACCCACATCATTTATTCCCCAGGCACAGGGAAAGTAGCAGCCCAAGTGGCCACCTCTTCGCCCAACTTCTTCACTTCGGGCAGTTCCGAAGCCAATTTCTTGAAAGAAGCCAACTTATCCTTGGCCAACTTACCTTCTTCCTTAGTCTTCAAGCCAACGGAAATATCAACGGCTCTTTGAATGAAATCGGTAACCTTGGCCCATTCTTCAGGACCAAAACCTCTAGTGGTCATGGCAGGAGTACCGACTCTCAACCCGGAGGGGAACAAAGCAGAAGTATCACCGGGCACGGTATTCTTGTTAGCAGCCAAGTTAGCTCTTTCCAAAACAGCTTCCACCCGGGCACCATCGATACCCTTGGATCTTAAATCAATCAAGATCAAGTGACAATCGGTACCGCCTGACACCAAATCGAACCCAGCTTGTTGTAATTGTTTGGCAAATTCTTGAGCATTGTCCATAACTTGTTGTTGGTATTCCTTGTATTCAGGGGTTTGAGTTTGCTTCAAAGCAACCGCCAAAGCAGAAATGGTATGGTTGTGAGGACCACCTTGGTGAGCAGGGAAAACGGAGAAGTTGATTTTATGTTCCAAGTCATAAGGAATTTCCTTACCCTTCTTGGTGACCTTTCTAATACCTTTACGGAAGAAGATCATTGCCCCTCTAGGACCCCGCAACGACTTGTGAGTGGTGGTGGTGACAATGTCAGAGTAAGGGAAAGGAGAATCCATAACCCCAGCAGCAACCAACCCAGAAATGTGAGCCATATCAGACATGAGGTAGGCACCAACCTTGTCGGCGATTTCTCTCATCCGCTTGTAATCAATGGCTCTAGAATAAGCCAGGGCCCCAGCGACGATGACCTTAGGACGGAACAAAAGGGCATTCTTTTCCAAAGTGTCATAATCAATCAACCCAGTGGATTCGTCTAATCTATAAGGCATAGTTTGGAAGTACTTGGAAACATAGGAAATCTTGGTGGTGGGAGTTTGGTACCCATGACTCAAGTGACCCCCATGAGGCAAGTCCAACCCCATGATCCGGTCACCAACGTTCAAAATGGCAGAGTAAGCATACAAATTAGCAGGAGCCCCTGACAATGATTGAACATTGACCCCCCAAAGTTGAGGGTCCAAATCGAACAGTTCCAATGCCCGCTTTTGACATAATTTTTCAGCCTTGTCAATGATTTCATTACCCCCATAATATCTTTCGTCAGGGTAACCTTCCAGGTATTTGTTTTGCATTTCCAGCCCCAACAAGTCCATAACTGCCTTCAGGGTGAAGTTTTCCAGGGGAATCAACGTGATCAGATTCTTTTGACGTTGACGTTCTTGAGCCAAGATGTCGGCCATTTCAGGATCAACTTGAGCAACAGAACCAGAAAGAAGGGCTCTGGCCGATGACAGTAAGGCATACGACCGACGAGCAAGCACACGGGAAACTTGACGAGAAAGCATGGCAAGTACGATGTGGTGCTTGTAGTTTTTAAATGCTTATTGTGCGAGCTGGTAAGAGTCACCATCGCAAAAAGATATGACTCTGCACTTAGGGAGTGGGGTAAACTAGCAGTTTGATAGAGTTTATAATTAACTCAGCAAGTGATAAAAAAATCATCAAGATCACCACCACCGATCAATTGGTTTATAAGATCATTAATATAGTAAAATCTTTGTTATTGATGGCCACGAAACGGGCCGGTACCGCACGGACCAGAGGAGACATTGGAGATGATGGAGAAAAACTATATCAATACATGATTGAATCTATAATGATATGTACAAAGGCATTTTGAACCGGTAAACACCGAGGACGATGTCACGAGTCAAAGTTTTGCCGAGATTGACTTGGAACGTCGATGGTCAGGGCACAAACCCCGATTCCAAAAGGTAGAAATCAACCGAATAGGGGGGGTACAAACCCATTAAACATTATATATCTGTTTTATTTCTTCAATCAGGGGACGTTTACTAGGGTCAATTGATAAAGAAAGCCTAACCCAATTAGGTACCCCCTCAGGCAATGGTTCTCCATTACTGTAGTTAACAAAATCACCATCATCATGATGAGCAGTTCTCCACTTCATTTTTGGCCCGATCAAGTAGCAATATATCATTGCCAATGACCATATATCACATGTTTTAGCATCATATCGGATCAGGGTATATTGCTCTGGAGCAACGTAATCTTCCAGTCCAACTAATCCGACCCCCTGACCATTTGTTGCAACGGCAAAATCAATCAATTTGATGCAATTGCCCACCTTGATTGTGTTTTCAAGCTTGAGATCCCGATGGCCATATCCTTGGTGATGGAGGTAACTTACTCCAGCAATTATCTCCCGAAAACTTGATGATTTATCAATTTGAGATTGTTTCCACCAATTGGGTTGTCCAAGCTCCATATACATCTTCAAGGTGGTCAGCCATGGTTGATTAAGACCCTTCAATTTGCTTACCTTGATAATATTAGGATGATCCAATGATGAAAGAAGAGTATACTCTTTGGTAATCCGCTGTTTATACTCCGATCGTGATTCTCCTGGTCTTCGATCGTGATATACCTTCACCGCATAACCATGATCAACCTTAACGGTACTAGTTATCCCCAGTCCTAAATCTTGTGACATTGATGAGGAACGAGCATGACAAATGACGTCAGATAAGCAGTCAATTTCTACCCCAAAATGTGAAACGAAGGGAAAGGAATTTCAAATTAATTTCAACAAAGCGGCTCTCGTCTATTCAAGGGGGTTTTGTCACTGAAGCCATATGACTATGCGGCGATAATGGACATGGAGCCACATCTGATTAATGTTAATAGTCACCAGATTTAGATAATCCAATATGTATTGCCATGTTTTTTTTTGATTGACATTATTGGGTTATGCGACCCCGATATTTACATAACAAAACCGTTTATCGGATTATCACCATTTGCTAATACTGTATCTCTTTCATTACTTTTGTTATCGCATACTTCAGGGTTCATATGATAAGCGAGTACTCCTGCAGAAAGACAATTTGAAGGTTGGAAATCAGGTAATTAGTATTGTAGTTAATCAAGGAATCGAGGTTATTTCATTCAATTGCCTTGTCTAATCACTAGTTATATATCCCAATTCCTAACCCCCACCCCGTTACGAACCCCGTTTCCGCCACCCACTAAAGGTTGCGAAATTAACCAGCCTCTGACTATATAAAGGCCGCACCCCCCTCAAAACGTCTCTCTCGTTAACTACCAGCAATGAAGTTATCTACGTTGTCGGTGGTTATTGCCGGGGCCCTGGCATTGTCTATTCCCCAACAAATTCTTGATGTTGCCTCCACCCTTTCCGATTCTATTGATTTCGGAGAAGGGTTCTCCCAATTTGGGTCTTTGGGTACCCAAGCAATTGGTCAAATTCTTGACAAGTTGAAGGTCCCTAAAGAACAAGCCAAGTTGTGGGCTGACATGTTACTCGAATTCCCCGAAGAAGTGATGCTGTTGCAAATGACTGCCCCTGCTAAGAAGCTTTCTGGGTTTAAGCCCGATTGGAATTTTGTCGTTACTGATTCTGCCCATCCCAACTATCAATTGCGGGGGAAACTGACTCCCGAATCCCTTGGTGTTGATAAGGTTAAGCAATACTCTGGGTATATCGACGATTTGGAAGAAGACAAGCATTTCTTCTTTTGGTTTTTCGAATCTCGGAACGATCCTAAGAATGATCCTACTATTTTATGGCTTAACGGTGGCCCCGGTTGTTCTTCGCTTACCGGGTTGTTATTCGAATTGGGTCCCTCATCAATTGGGCCTGCCTTGAAGCCAATCCCTAATGACTTTTCCTGGAACAATAACGCTAACGTTATCTTCTTGGATCAACCTATTAATGTCGGTTACCTGTACTCTTCTCAAAATGTCGCCAACACTGTTGCTGCCGGGAAGGATGTTTACACCTTTTTACTGCTTTTCTTTAAGCAATTCCCCCAATATGCCGAAAACGACTTCCACATTGCTGGGGAACTGTACGCTGGTCACTACATTCCTGTTTTTGCTACCGAAATTTTGTCTCATGATGACAGAAACTTTAACTTGACTTCAGTTCTTATTGGTAATGGGTTGACTGATCCTTTAACTCAATATGAATACTACCAACCCATGGCTTGTGGTAAAGGTGGTGCTGAATCAGTTTTATCTGAAGAAGAATGTGAATCTATGGCTAACTCCATCCCTAGATGTCTTAATTTGATTGAACTGTGTTATGAACTGGAATCGGCTTGGCTGTGTGTCCCCGCCACCATTTACTGTAACAATGCTCAAATGGGTCCTTACCAACGTACCGGCAAGAATGTCTATGACATTAGAAAGGACTGTGAAGGCTCTAGTTTGTGCTACACTGAATTGGAATACATTGACAAGTATTTGAACCAAAAGGAGGTTATGGAAGCTCTTGGGGTCGAAGTGGAAGCTTTTGAATCTTGTAACTTTGATATTAACAGAAACTTTATGTTTAACGGTGACTGGATGAAGCCTTATCACCGGGCTGTTACTGATTTGTTAGAAAGAGGTCTTCCTGTTCTTATCTATGCCGGGGACAAGGACTTTATTTGTAACTGGTTGGGTAACCAAGCTTGGTCAAACGTTTTACCCTGGACTTATAGTGATGAATTCGCCAAGGCTGAAGAAAAGGACTTTGAAATCTCTGGTCAATTGAGAAAGTTGGATGCTTCTCCTTTGGCTGCTACCAAGGCTGGTACCGTTAAGAATTACGAACACTTTACCTTCTTGCGGTTGTTTGATGGTGGCCACATGGTTCCTTTTGACCAACCTGAATCTTCGCTTGAAATGGTCAACAGATGGATCAAGGGTAACTACAAGTTAGAAAAGAAATTGTTGGGTTAAAAAAAAAAGAAAACAAAAGTGTTAATATACATACAATAATTACATGTCAACGTTAAGAGTCATTGGGTCGGTCTGTAGTGCTTTAATAAGTTCATGATCGTAACTAACTTCAATTACTTTGGTGGTGTCCACATGCTGTTCTCGGAAAAAGTCCTTTAATAACCGTAGCTTCGTTTGTTCTTCATTATTGGGATCACGATAAACATTTTCCTCTTGACATAATAATCGTACACACCCAAGAATCACGGTAGATGGGTCTCCACCTCCACGAATACCTTTGGTGGCCAGGTTAATTCTCATAAAGATGGAAGAGGATGCCAGTTTCGATGAAAATGATATCAACTGTGTCAATATGTTATTTATCAGGCAATAATCTAGTAATAGAAAGGTCAATGGTTTTGCTTGGTACCACCGACGCCGACTAAAACGATGTTGGGGTACTGAAGGGGTAATGGGTTCCTGGTTATCAATATCATCATCCAACATTTGCATCTGAGTTAACCTATCATCTTCAAATGTCTGACATTTAAACTTATTGATAAATACATCTTCATCATCATGATCACTTTCGCCGTCTTCAATTGCCAAAGGTTGTTGATCGAGAATAATAGAGAAGAGTCGATCAAATAACCATTTCTCTTCAGCGGGCAGTAATTTACTTACTGGCCACCCTCCACTTTCCAAAACTATTCGAACTTGATCGGGAGATACTTTAATGGCCCCATACACTTGATAGATTAATTGAACAATCTGAATGGTGGAACGGATATCCCCAACAACAGCTTCAATTATCAATTGCCTTGCTTCATTATCAATGGAAAATTCTGAATCAAGAGCTGCTTCTGCCTTTGATATCACCTTGTCCATGGTTTCATGATCGGCAGGCTTTAATTCAAACAATTGACACCGAGATAAAATGGCTCCCCTTAATCGAGAATTTAAGTTGACGGTGGTGGCACCAATAAAAGTAAATGCCCCACTTTCAATATAACTTAATAACCAATCCTGTTGCTTTTTGGAAAACCGGTGAATCTCATCGATGAATACCACTAGTTTGGGATGATCACCTTTCCTGAGTAATTTTTTCCCTAAATCTGCTTGCATCGATACCAAATCTTCAAGTTTGGTGTCACTAGCTTCATATTGTTTAAATTCATACCCTCCAGCCTTTGCCAAAAGTTTGGCTAATGTCGTCTTCCCAATACCAGGTGGTCCGCTAAGAATCATCAGTGGTAGGTAACCTAAGCGTAGGAAGGCAGTAATCTGACCAGTCTTATCATTAATTAAGTGTGATTGTCCATCAAAGTCTTGTAATGTTTGGGGTTTAATTAGATCATGGAGTAGCATTCATCGAGATAAAGTAAGTGATGCGACACTCAACCAGATGGGGTATATGTAAAACTAGATATAAACAAGTATACATATTTTTCATTAATATAGTTGACTGTGTTTGTTATTTACATGGGGTTTAACCTATATACATTATTGTTTCAAAACGTCATCGATGGTACCAAAAGTATTGACCAGTTCGATCCGATCGACGCCAGCAAATAACATCGTCAATCTATCAATACCACACCCCCAACCCCCAGTAGGTGGTAACCCATATTCCATTTGTTCGACATACTTCCAATCGGGAACTAACAGTTCATCATCTTCGAATTCCTTTTGAAATGATTGTTGTTGTTGAAATTTGCGTTGTTGTTCAACTGGGTCATTCTCTTCTTCATAGGCATTGACATACTCCTTTCCATTAATAAATAATTCAAATCTCTTGGACACAAGATATTTGCGATCTTCGTATTCCACTTCACATGCTTTAGCGAGAGGGCTCATTACTTCGGGTTGGTTATAAATAAATAATGGTCGATTTTCATTTTCAGGTAAAAGGGAAATTGGTTCAAGATAATGTCCACATAAGGTATCTAATAACTGAGCCGGTGAATGCTTAGGATTAGCTTCTTTGACCCCAACCTCATTACAATAATCATATAATGATTCACTCGTAAATTGATGAGGCATTTTCTTCCCTGTTAATCGTTCAATCCCAGGAATAAATTCAATCTTAAGAAAATCCCCTTCGAGAGGTTCTAGACCGGGTACTTTAAGTTCACGTTGACAAGTTTGGAATAAAGTTTCCGTCATCGTCATCAATTCTTGTAAATCGGTAAAAGATTGATAAAATTCACACAGAGTAAATTCAGGATTATGAGTAGCGTCGACCCCCTCATTTCTAAAGTTGGTGCCAATTTCAAATATTTTATCAAACCCCCCAATCACCAACTTTTTAAGCCATAATTCGGGAGCAACTCGAAGCAGGAGTCTTTTACCATGAATATCAACAGTATCAAAACTTCTAGCATTAGCGCCAGTGGCAGGACCAGCTAAAATCGGGGTAGACACTTCGATGAATCCTCTTTCTATGAAAAATTGGCGGAAAATTTGATTCAATCGGGACTTTATAATGATGGGTTCTCTCAGCAACGGGTTGACTCTATAATATAATGCTCTATTGGCATTAATCAATCCTCGATTACTCAACTTATTGGGGATTCTTTCTGCCGGAGAAAGCATCATCACCGCCAGAGTAGCCTTGAGGGAAAGCTCTCCAGTTTTAGTTCTACTGGCATTGCCAATTACCCCAATAGAGTCCCCTGTTTTCAACTGACCATGTTTTTGCTCAAATTCGTCCTTTGTTAACCCCATCAACTTGTTTGTAGCCAATACTTGCACCTTTGTATTATCCTGAATGACATCGATGAAAAACATCAGTTTACCCGATTTTCTAATCGAAGTGATTCTCCCTTCCAATTGAAATGATGTTGGATGACGATTGTTTTCATATTTGGTAAAATCCTCTTCCTCGAATTGAGCTCTGAACACAGGTACTCGAAGCACGGGAATATTGGATGATCTTGTAACGCCAATACTAGGATACCATGACTTATCAATTTTTCTTGGTTCATCGGTGATTATTTCTACCGTCAGCAGGTACTTTCGAAGTAGTCGCTTGAACATGGTGGTTGGTAGGGAATGCTTTGATACCATGCCGCGAAGACCCCGATAAAAACAACCTTGACATAATTAGAAAATGTCAACACAAATCAAAATATCTCCTTCTATTTATTTACATCTATGATAATGCTACATTTATTATTGACCCAAGCTATAATAATCATCATTCCTCAGGATCATTAACCACCAAAACCCCATAGTCGCACCCCCCGTTGAAAAATTCTCTACAACAGGACATTGATGCTCAGAACTATTGGTGTTAGAACGGCGTTACGGCCACTTCGGACATCTGGAGTCACCAGAGCCTCGATTTTACTGGCTCGGTTCAACTCATCTTCTGCCCCTCAATCTTCCGCCATCAGTGAAAAGCTTCATCATTTAGAAGATGAAATTTCTGACAAATTGATCGGGTTTGATCATCACCCTACCACCATCCCTGAAACCCTGCTTCATTCCGATGAATTAGGTTATTTGGAATCAATTGGATTGGCTCAAGGTTGGGGTCCTACTGCCTTGGTGGAAAAGTTATTGGAAGTTACTCATGTCTACACCGGGTTGCCATGGTGGGCTACTATTGTCATTGCTACTTGTGCTGTTAGAGTGACGATGTTCCCTTTATATGCTAAGGCTTCTGCTAATGCCGCTAAGATGATCCCCGTCAAGCCCAAGTTGGATAAATTGATGCAAGATATGAGGGAAGCTCTGTCACCCCAAGATCAATACAAGGCCATGAACACGAGAAAGGCGGTATTAAAGGAACATGACATTCATATGACTCATCTGATGTTGCCGGTATTACAATTACCCGTCGCCTATGGGTTTTTCCAAGCGTTAAGAAAGATGGGTAATAGTAATGTCGAAGGATTTGAAACTCAAGGGATTTTATGGTTCACTGATTTGACTCAAGTTGACCCTTACTTGGGGTTGCAAGGGATCACTGCTGCCGTCGTTATGTTGATGATTAAGTTGGGGGGTGAAACTGGTGGTCTGACGATGTCGCCTGCGATTAGAAAGATGATGATGGTGTTGCCCATTGCTTCCATCTTTATCACCAAGTCATTCCTGGCCGGGGTGGTTCTTTATTTCTGTACCAACTCCATCTTGTCGTTTGTCCAAACCACTTTATTAAGAACGCCGGCGTTTAGAAGAGCCTTCAAATTACCCGCTATGACTCAACCTATTGCTGTTGAAGGTGCTCCTAAGCAAGCAGAAACTCTTAGCGAATGGTACCAAGGGTTTGTGAAGAAGCTGAAGGATTCGGCGATTAAGCAAGCTAGAGACACCAACAACAAGTTGGAAGCATTACAAAAGAAGCGGGACATGTCTACCGGGGGGTTCGTCAAGAGACACAACAAGAATTAAAATGTATATAGTTATTCCCATTGTAATAGCAAATTTAAATGATGTTTGCCTGCACATTACCGACAATCTAATGTCCATTGTACTAAAAGTTAATTACAAAAACCTAGCCAACATCTATTTTTAACAAAGGTCAACAAACGCAAAAGTCATCGTCAATATTTTGATGTTTATCTTTAAATTATTGTCAAAGCTAAAATCCTCCCTTTCACTACCCTCCAACCATATCTTTATACCCCTTACATATGTCAATACTCCGCCGCAGGAAATCTTCATATAAAATTAGCATGGCGATAAATCCTCTCGAGGTTACCATTCTTTAATGTTGTAGTTAATTGAGAAAGTGTTAACATCATTCTAGTAATGACGGTAGAGGCACCACCAATTAATGAACATCTTCTTCGTCATCGTAAGAAAATAATTGTGATCTCAAAGTCTCGCCAATCAATTCAACTTTGATTTCTATCGGTTGTTTTTACCATCTCTTGGCATCAATTGATTTCAAATCGTAATGGCAATGGCAATATATTCCTGTACATTGTTAAGGTCCGAATGAACCCCCAACCTTAATCTCTTTGCCTACCAGCCATGATTGTGCTTGCTTTGCTAACCAACAAGGATCAATCGGAAGAATTGGAGTTAACATAGCCACGTCAACAACTACCAATGATTGCTATTGACTAGGAACATATGAATCGACGGGGAGTGGGCGGCTCGGACGCATATTCGCCGTGGTAATATCTATGAAACATCCAACCCCAAAATTGATGAGCCCCCAACATTGTTAAAGAAAATATATTAGATCATTTTACCATGGCAACGATTTGTCGACGTTACCCGCTATTATTAATTGTAATTGATATAAACGAAATTTATAGTCGTCATTGTCCTTGCTCTTGATTGTATTGTGAGGTTCACGTGTGCGATTCACGCCGAGCATTATTCATTTATTGAGATAGATGGATAAATATGCAATCGCCTGCGGGGTCGGACGGGATCCACTCTACGACGGGTGGGTGATTACACGGTAAGCCCGTTTGTATATTGTGGCCTTGTTATTGCAATAATGGCAACGAGCTCCATTTTACTCTAATTGTGTACGTTTTCATTTGCCTTGGCCTAGGATATTTTTTCTTATTTTGTGACAAGGGATTTTTTTTTTTTTTGATCATCTCATATCGGTGATAATTTGGTCATCGGCTTCGTCGCTGCACCTTGGAGTCTCCCGAGATAGCAAAGAACAAAACTAGGTAAAACTAAAGTCAATAGCAAATTCATTGCCAGCATAAAAAAAAATGCAAGAGTTCACGAATGGTGAGTCTCGCTCACGTCTAATTTAGTAGCTCATCGGATATCGTTGAAGGAGTTATTGTGTCCATGCACGATTGCTCCTAATTGATAATCAACTCTGTCGTAGAATGATTGTGAAAATTGGCGGGAATTTTTGATAAACACAAACAAGTAAACAAAATCTATATTTGAATGATTAAGACAACCACCCCTTGATAAAATTACGAAGTAATACGCCAAGCAATCGTGTTCAACCTAATATCAAGGTGGTTAACACCATCTCTGCGCATCAACCACCCACCTTCGGATTTTGAGCCCCAATAATACAAAGGTATCATGTAAATGCACTCTATTAAGTGGCAAAAAAATATTACCGGGGCTAATTCTGGTTATGCAGTCATGACCCCCCTTTCAACCCACTGAAACCAGGGGTCGGGGCCAAGCTGATTTCATCTTTATATACTCAGGGTACCCCCCTACATAATTACCCACTGGTAACCTGAGATCACTTGGAAATGATTTTGGATAAATTAATTCGCAAACGGCTGATACGAACAAAGACATCACCATCCTCCAAGTCGCTGCCGGTTAAACCAAAGCAGAAACTCATCACTGCCCCAAAGGTGATCACCACCCCAAATGCATCGACACCATCATTAAATAGGCCCGTCACCCCTCGAACTCCTCAACCCAAGTATAGACTGATGCTTTGTGATGAATCTCTGCCTCAATCAACTACCGATGAAGTGTTTTCCCCTAATTTGAGAAAGTCAAAAAACAATGAAACCAAATGTGCTCTATGTAGAGTGCCATTTGATCTTAAGTTTTTGGGAGATAATGTTCAAAGAATCGGCTGTGGGTGTAACTATCATCATGAATGCCTCCTGGAATTGTTTCAAGTGGATGACCCTCAATGTGTGTGCGGCTATAACCTTGCTAACACCCCAATATCACTGGCGGCGCTGAGTTTATATCTGAGCCCGCTGTTTACCCGGGGTGATGAAACAAACCATCGATTCTCCCTGTATATTCAATTACCTCAACGTCTGGATCTGCTTGAAAACGGCAGCGATGATATCTTGTTGGAGGGAGCGGCTAATATTACCCAAATATATCAACCAAAAGTTGATATCTATGAATATTCTCCACCGGGTTCGTTTTCTACCCAAATGGTGGTTTCAGTTAAAGCTCCCCAAGTTTATGATCTGTTGGTAAGACAAAACCAATACCAAACCCAAGAATTTGCTCAACTGCTTTCAAATGTAGCGGCAAGACATATGCTGCAATCTTCGACCCCCGAGAGTCAATTTTCCGAAAAGTTGCAAGAATTTGCCAATTACCTCTCGGGGCTGCTCCAACCCGATGATTTATCGATTACCGAACTGATTAATTGTGGATTGGGCATTACTAGCAATGATTCCAACCCTTTTACTACCGAATTCCCCACCCTCCCTTCTGAATTGGTCCAAAGCGAGCTTTCAAAATTTACTCATTGGAACCTGTTGATGGCTCCTCCCAAGCATCTTCTTTGTTTTGATTATATGGATGTCCTGACGACTCTGGGTACTCAATTTGATCCCGTTGTTGCTTATTTATTTGCAAATTGTATTGTATTTGCCTATGGACACCAAGTAATTGGTCAAGTGATGATTAGCGAAATTGCCGCCGTTTCTGCCAGCGGGTCTCAATTGATGATGTCATTGGCATCAGAAAACCTCCCGGAACTCATTTTTGAGCTGCACCCAGTGGCGGTGGTAAAGTGGGACATTCTTTTGAAGAGATTGGTCACCAATACCGCTGCTAAAGTTCACTCTAACTTGGTTAATGGCGGTGATGCTAACATTAAGGAAGCTGATGAAGAAGAAATTGAGCCATTACCCATTAAGCAATTGACTACTAATGCTTGGGACTTTCACCCTCTGGTATTTGACCATTGGGCTCTGCCAGAACTCGAAGCGTTTGCTGAACAAGTTGTTGGAAGAGAAGTGATGCGTCCTGAAGTTTTGGTTGAAGCGGTTCCAGCACCTGATGCCGTTCTGCTTAACTTGGTATTGTGTTTATGTGTCGAAAACCTCACGGGGATGACTGATACTGAATATAGTACCATGTTGGTGAGATTGATTCGGGAACTGTTGGCAAAGTTGAGACAAGATGATACTTTAGCTCTTGTTTTTGTTGGAGGTACTAACCTGATTGGAGCGGTTGGTGGTTCATTTATTGGCCTGGCTCCTGCTCTGTGGGATGGTTGGTCCCTGATTATTGATGATATCGAAGTTGACAATACTTGTGGGATTTCTACCCAATTGGAAGAGTATACGGCGGTGTTTGACAAGCTCCACTCGTTGTATCCATTCATTCCCGACAAGATTAACCGTACCAATAAGGTATTGATTGTTCTGGGTAATGATTATCAAGATGGTTTGGAAGTCAAGAGCGAACCTGCGATTTGTGACGGTTTACGTCGGAAGTTGGTCGCTTTGGAAAGACTTTCTATTTCTATTATTCGCATTGGCAGTCATGATAGAACTCTGGCTGCAATGGTTAACGCTCTTGGTCAACCAATTGAGTTTATGGAAGCAGTTCGGGTGACTCATGGTGAACATTTACTTCGTTTTGACGATTTTGAGGTGTTTGACTATGAATTACGTCATTTAATTGATGGTTATCAAAAGATCGTGGTACCAATGGTTACGTTGACTTTTGAACCAAGTGCATTAACCGAAATTACCAGTATCGAAGTTGGTGGTAAAATGCAAACGAATACCCTGGCAGTTAAGGTTGTGGTGATTGTTAAAGATGTTTTACCCGGCCATGAACGCAATTTCATGATGGAGATGAAGCTGATTAGTGCCGAAGTTGCCCCTCGATTATCCTATACGATTGCATGGGATTTAGGGCGGGAAGTTTGCCTGTTTAATTCCAGAGGAATTGATAATCGTCTGCGGGAATTCATTAAGCGCCAGGCCGAACTACAAGTATTTTATTGGCTCTCGCAAGTGATTGTAATTCATGACAGCGATGCACGTCATGAAGCAATCAAACTGGCGGTTTCGCAATTGTATCATTTAATCTGCCAACAATGGGGATACCTGAGACCGAAATCGTTAGGTGATGATAATGAAGAATACAGTGAACTGGCATCGGCATCGTTAGCTTCATTAGTTCACCAAAATACCCTGAGCATCATCGCATTGGATGATTATTTTAATG
Organism: Diutina ranongensis (nom. inval.); assembly: GCA_030569815.1. Lineage (NCBI taxonomy): Eukaryota > Fungi > Ascomycota > Pichiomycetes > Serinales > Debaryomycetaceae > Diutina > Diutina ranongensis (nom. inval.). The sequence goes on from JAJMLP010000006.1 coordinate 75,514, forward strand.
ACCTTTTACGTGAGCTAAAGCTTATTTCTGCAGGTTACACCCACGGTGATGTTAAGCACGGCGATGCTAGAAGTTGTGACATCGCATATTCGTTGATGTGAAAACTTATTTAATATCATTTTTATATATATATTTCGGGACTTTTAATGATTGGATTTTTTATGGGATTTAATAAAAGGATTTAGGTATAATGGAAAATTAGGTAATGACATTAGAAAAGCAAAGCAAAAAAAAAGAAATTTAATTAGTTTTTTTTTTTTCGCGGCGCTCATGTGCATCCAAACCGTTGACGCATAAAACAAGTGATGGTGAGGTAATATTACGGCGAAATAATCTCCAATCTTGTAACCGAAGGTGATGTGCACAATAAACCACTAGGTCATGGTCATCTGTACGATTGTCTTTGCAGTTTTATCGGCCTAGACCTCTCTAGTTTTTGCATGGTACATAACAACTTGCGTTATTTGATGAATTCCATCTTGTTAGCCGAGGTGAGGAACTTGTCGCAACCACCGCTAAGCGATAATTTCCTGGGCTCAAGTTTAAGGGATGGTCCCTGGAAGTGATAATGAAAAAAATTTTATGTTACATTGTTTTGTCATCAATGGCAGATTTGTAGCCCGTTGGGTTTAATATATGTGTCATGTGATCTGACTTATCATGGTAGTCATACATTGGACTCAACCGTATGTAAGCTGTCGCCTCCCCTTCAGGGCCAAAGGTCTTTACATGACGTGGGTCGATGGGGTCTGGACCATAATTGACTAACTTTTACTATCCAAACGATTAGATTGGGTTAGTGGTTGGTTTAAACCGTAGTTTTGTTGCCCACTGATTATTAATCGAGGCGTGATTACTAACCTTGTGAATATGCATTTAATTAATTGTAAAATGTCAATCAATACTGTACATTATTCAGGTGATCCCCAATTCCCAGTAGGAGGAAACGATGCCTTAATATCATTGTGAAATATGCTTGTAAACCAAAAAAACCATTGTGTTAGTTACCTCCTTGATTTTTAAATGTATTACCAAATGGGGCCATCGCACCAGCATTATCCTGGTTAAGGTGGGAAACAATATCGTCGATGATATAAGCATTCCAAATGCTGGAATTCACCATGTTGTCATCACCATCAGAGCTAGGGGCTATAGTGGGTGTTTGTTACCATTTACAATTCCATTTATTAATATAATCTTGTACTAGAGTCAAGTGTGTGTCCCTCACTATATAGACTTGACTGATGGAAACCACCATCACAGCGGATATATCATTACCTATTCCCAAGATAAGGTTGGTAATTAAGCGGTTCTTATGAAATCACATTACTCTTTGGTGAGCTTTATATTGGCTCATGTTCTCTTACACAGCCGATTAATTACATGTCCAGAATGGGATTGTGCACCAGCATCCTAGTTTCGCAGCCATTCCCGTTAGCCACACCAACCATCTAGTAGCAAATGCTCCTAAGGAAACAGACTCTAGTCAAATCTTTTTATTTAAAAATAAAAGACAAGACAAAAAACAAAAACTACAATGTGACATCCATTTTCGATTTACAATCTTTTGCTTCTTGTTAATTATATTGTTTTAGAGTTAATGTCCTGCAGGTAACCACATGGCTGGTAATTTATAACTGTAGTAATGACGATCCTCCTGGCAACTAATAAGGAAAATATAAATCGGTTCTTTCCACTTATTCTCAGTACACATTTCATCATTTACTATCATGAGATTTTATCTCTTATTTGCTGCTACGGTGTTGGCTGCTAATGGTGGGTTGGATAATGTTATAAAGGGAACCACTGTGGATACCACCACCCTTCCTGATCAAACTCTGACGGTTATGGAAACCGAGACTGCTTCCCCTCCTCCTCCTCCAACGACAAATACTCCGGTTACTTCAATCAGTGAACAACCTGTCCAAACCACTGACACTAAACAAAAGCAAACATCAACTACCCCAATTTTAACCGCCGCTGCCGAGTCTTCAACTACTCCTGCTTCTTCAGCCGCTCCTGCTTCTTCAGCTGCTCCAGCATCTTCGGCTGCTCCAGCATCTACTGTTGATGAAATCTCATCAGTGGCTCAACCATCTACTGTCCAGGGGGGTCTTCAACCTATTACCACCACTATATACCCACTGGCAAAAGAATCTTCGGTATCACCTCTGGTGGTGACCGTTTATGCCAGTAGCACCACTCCTCAATCGGTTTCACTCATTGTCAATTCCCTTTCCCAACAGGTTAGTCTTTTTGAACTGGTCCAAGCGATCACTACTAATGTTCAAACTACTTATCCAGTTACCACCATCAATTCCAGAGTCATTACCTTGGTTGATGTCACTGTTGATTCCCTGGCCGCTGCTGCTGGTAAAACAGGATTGGTTACTTCATTACAGACGGTTGTTAATGGCAAAACGTCGAATTACCTCACTACATTGTATTCCACCGGTACTAACAAGGTCACTGCTCATCCTTACGAAACATTGATGCCAATTACCATGACTCTGAATGGTAATATCATTGTTGTCACCCAAAAGACAACGGTGACACCTCTGAATAATTGGGGCACCAAATGGAGTAGTCAAGTATTCATTGATACCACTTATTACTCATCTCCTCCTCCATTCTCCATTGCCGCTGCCACTCTCTCCCTGAATGGTGGCCAAGGAGATGTGGTACCAGTATCGATGGTACCTATTCTTTCCTCGTTATTTTTAATGTTATTGGCATTATAAAATATCGACGAAATTTTCAAGCTAGTCTTGGATTTGCATTTTCATTTCAATTTAATAGTTTTTATTTAGCAAGTACCGGTAGTTGCTGGTGTGGGTTCACTACGAGCGCTACCACTTTGGTAACCCCAGGTAGCAAATATACAGGATTTTTTTCACCAATGTCATCTGTTGGAAAAGAAATTTTATATAAGCGGCTGACGACATAAGTGACATTCGGGTTTTGAAATCCGACGATCCCAATTTAATTTTGAATCTAGATTGAGAAATACCCCGAAAAAGGAAGAGGCAGTTTTGATGATATATAAGTGATGTTAATCTGAGTTAATCACTTAGTATTGTCCCTAAATAATGGCTATTTACCTCTTGTTAGCTCGATTCCTGGAAATTGAATTCCGAGGAAAGCAAAAGTGTCCATACATGATGGCCTGATTAATGATTTAAATGATGAACAACGATGATTATTAACAATGATCAATAAGCACTATAGTATGCCTCTATCACTAAATTATTCATCTCTCGTCTCGGGGTTACCCCTCTTCATCATCGGTGCGGGCGTATGCTAATTAACTAAAATGCTAGTTGCAGAACCCTTACAGGTTGACGTATGATTTCAAATTATTTTGCAGATACCACCCTTCCCCTCAGTGACTACGAACTTCGTAATATCATTCAACGATGTCTACCGCCGAAGCAGTAACGGTTAGCTTACAAAATCTCAAATCTGGGGTAACCCAAGAGTTACTAACCAAAGCGTTTGGACCCGACTCACTTGGAATTATTATCATCAACGACCTCCCTGCCAGATTCCATGAACTCCGAGAAAGAGTGTTAAAACTGGCCCTGGCGTTGGCTCATCTCCCTAAAGATGAATTAGCTAAACTTGAAGTCGAAGAACTGACTTGGTTAGTGGGGTGGTCTTGTGGTAAAGAAATGTTGGCTCCAGGGAAGCCTGATGAATACAAGGGGTCATGGTATGTCAACTCCGCTTTTCATAATGATCCCACAAGAGAACGTCCCGAATTGGGAAGTGAATTTGATGTCTACAAAACATACACTTCAAAAAATGTCTGGCCAAAGAAGTCGTTACCAGGGATGGCAACATTTGAAGCCGACCTCAAGGAATTAATTAATATTATCATCGATACTGGTGAATTGGTTGCTCGTAATTGTGATGAATATTGTCAAAAAACGTTACCCGATTATCAACCTGGGTATTTACAACGGGTGGTTAATCTGCTGAGTTGTTCTAAGGCGAGATTACTTCATTATTTCCCCATGAGTGAAGGCGATGACCCTTCTGATTGGTGTACTGAGCACTTTGATCATTCATGTTTAACCGGTTTGACTCTGGCGATGTTTATCGATGAAAATGATGGCGAAAGAATTTTATCTACCAATCCTGATGACGACTCGGGATTGTTTATTCGTGACCGTCACGATATCGAAGTCAAGGTGGCAATTCCAAAGGATTGTTTAGCATTTCAAACCGGATCTACTTTAGAAGAAGTTAGTCGTGGTCGGTTTAAAGCAGTGAAACATAAGGTTAAAGGGACAGCGATGCCGGGAATTGCTAGAAACACCTTGGCAGTGTTTTGCCAACCAAACTTGAATGAACCCGTTAATGATAAAGAAAACTTTGCTCAGTACGCTCTGAGAGTTATACGTGGATTCCATTGATTGTTGTATGTGTTATTACCTGGTTAGTAGGTTATGCACAGAGGTGTCTTCGGTAATTGGCGGAGATGGTTACGGCATTTGAGATTGAGACATGGTGTTGGCACATTTAATTAAAAAGTGCCACAATTATAAATTATAAACAAGGGGAAATAAAAAATTAGAAAAATATAAACAAAAATTAACAATAGAAACAAATATATATAAAATCATATCTTAATTTTAATGGTGTCTATTTAAAAAAGTACTCCCCCCTCTGCGAACGGCTCCCCCTGCATAGTAACCACACCCAGACTAGAGCCGTACTGAGCCCTGGCCCACACTATATCTAAAAGTCAACCTCTCGCAATCACCTCTTACAAATTCCATAATGTCCACCGACAAACTCGAACTTCAACCATTTTTCGATACTATCGAAGAACTTAAACCCCAATTTATTGAACGGTTATCCAAGGCTGTTGCCATTCCCTCGGTGTCATCTGATGAACTGTTGAGACCCAAGGTGGTAGATATGGCCCACTTCTTGGTGGATGAACTTAAACAATTGGGGTTCCATGACATTCAACTTAAGGAATTGGGTACTCAACCTCCTCCCGTTGTTGATGCTAACCTTCAATTACCTCCGATTGTTCTTGGTCGGTTTGGCAATGATGCCAATAAGAAGACGGTGTTGGTGTATGGCCATTATGATGTTCAACCAGCATTGAAGGAAGATGGCTGGGCTACTCAACCTTTTGAAATGACTTGGGATAAGACTAAGGATATCTTATTTGGTAGAGGTACTACTGATGATAAGGGTCCCGTCATGGGGTGGTTAAACGTCATCGAAGCTCACAACAAATTGGGGTGGGAATTGCCAGTGAATTTGGTTGTTTGTTTTGAAGGGATGGAAGAATCTGGGTCTCTTGGTCTTGATAAATTGATTCAAGACGAAGCTGATAAATACTTTAAGGGCGTCGACCAAGTCACCATTTCTGATAACTATTGGTTGGGGACAAAGAAGCCCGTTCTTACTTATGGGTTACGGGGGTGTAACTATTACCAAATCATTGTTGAAGGTCCCGGTGCTGACTTGCACTCGGGGATCTTTGGGGGGATTGTAGCCGAACCCATGACTGATCTTATTTCATTGATGGGTACTTTGGTCGATCAAAAGGGTAAGATCCAAATTCCTGGGGTTTACGATATGGTGGCTCCATTGACTGAAAAGGAAGATGCCTTGTATAATGATATTGACTTTTCTGTTGAAGAATTGAATGCCGCTCTGGGTTCCAACACTTCGTTACATGATAACAAGAAGGACATCTTGAAGCACAGATGGAGATACCCTTCGTTGTCGTTGCACGGGATTGAAGGTGCCTTCCTGGGGGCTGGGGCCAAGACTGTCATTCCTGCTAAGGTTGTCGGTAAGTTTTCTATTAGAACTGTCCCCGATATCGACCTGAAAAAGTTGGATCAATTGGTTTTCGATCATGTCACTGAAAAGTGGAACCAATTGGGGTCGCCTAATAAGTTCAAGGTTGAATTGATCCATGACGGTAACTACTGGGTATCTAACCCCTTTAACGAAGCGTTCACCGCTGCCTCTAAGGCTACTCAAGATGTTTGGGGCATTGTTCCCGATTTCACCAGAGAAGGGGGGTCGATTCCTATTACTTTAACTTTCGAAGAAGCATTAAAGGTCGATGTATTGTTGTTACCCATGGGTAGAGGTGATGATGGTGCCCACTCGATTAACGAAAAGTTGGATGTTTCCAACTATATTAACGGTTGTAAGACCTTGGGTGGGTTCTTACATTACTACGGGAAGCTGGCGTAATGATTTTAGTTGAGGTTTTTATATCAGATTAATTAATCAAATGACATATTTTAAATTGTTCAAATTGGTGTTCAAAATTAGTTAATGGCATTAACCACGAATTGGTGAATGGTTTTATGCATCGGGTTGGCTTGGTAAAATTCCAGATCCAAATCCAAATCCAACAGTCTCCACCCAAAAATAAAGTTAACTGTCAAAGCCAACATTAACCCTATGGCAATGACCAACGGTCCAATTACATTATCCAAATGCTTTGACGAACGTTCCATAATGATTTGTCTCCGTTTCATAAAAGTGTAGTAACCCCAGAAACAAGCAAAAAGGGTCAAGACAAAATAAATATAGGCCAACACCGTAGCTAACCACGAAAAATTTGACTTGTCGGTAGAATTATAAATGATAAACGTAAGGGTTGAGAGCATGGCGGTAACGGTCAACCATCTGTTGAAGGTCCGTTCATTTGCAAGCCATACCTTAGGTTCAATTCTCAAGGGACCGGCATTTTTAATCCACAGGTCGGGTTTAGAAACGCCAATGGGTAATTCGACTTCTTCATCTTCCAGATCAACGTCAACCAATTTGGAAAGTTGCGAAGGAAGTTGAAAGAGTTTCAGGAGGGGGCCCTTTCTCTTCAAAGCATCATAGTCATCATCGTCATCGTCATCATCATCATCCAGCGAAGACAAATCATCGGTTAACCCGGCACCTTGAGCAGATGTTTCGCCCCCAGATTCTTCAACCTCTTCAATTCTAGGAGGACGGCTCTTGGGTCCATTGTAAGCAGTAGCATCATCACCTCCCAATAATAACAGCCCAGAGAAACTCAGCAGTCTTGGTTGGTATTTACCATCCTTAGATGAGTTATTGACCATTTCCTTAAATTTAAGCAAATTATTTTCATCGTCAATCGCTTCAATCTTCGCTTGTTCTTGACCATCTGAGAATACCTTCAATGGGACATAAGCTTCGGGGTTAAACGTCAAATCTTCTTCTAATTCATCAAACCATAAAGGAACGTTATCAAACTTTTCGTCTTCGACATAAAGCGAGGCCACCCCATGGACGAACTTGGAAAAGTTAGGGATTTCCTTGACGAGGTGAGAATTGTGAATTAAATCATTAATCCAGTTAAGCGATTTAGACTTTGACATCACCAGCTTTCTAATCTTGATTTCCATGGTAGTATAAGGGAATTTCGAGTATTCACCTTTCCGTAAATACTTCAAGGGGTTTGTGGTATTCAGGTCAATGTCAGTCCGATGCCATTGATGGGGATCTCTAATGGGTAATTGAGGGTCAAAAGCGTCTTCTCTAATAAAAGTGATGTCGCCATCAAGCACGATCCGAATCTTGTCATCACCGGGGATTTGGAAGGCAGTTCTTTTGTAAATGGCTCTCATCATTGGTTGCAAGTTATATTCTTGAATAAATTCATGAATATCTTGGACTTGCTTAGGGTCATTGATTCTTTCCAATTTAACCGGGACCTTATGGTTGATAACAAATTGGTTGATGTACTTTTGCTTCAACCGGATCTTATCATCCACCGAGAAATGGGCATTGGCGTCGAATTGCTTCTTTTCCATGATAATCTTGGGTTTATCCTTCAACTTACCGATCCATTTAATTCTCAACGTCGATGAGTTGTTGATTTTTGTCAACTTGGAGTTATACAACTCAAAGTGTTCGTTATCAAGGTATAAACAGTTGATGGTTAAATCATTGGAATGTTCATCTGCTTCATCGTCATCATCATCAGAATCGTCATCAGAGTCACCCACGGCATGATTACCTTCATTTTTATACACCAATACTGGCAAATGACGTAAAATGGTGGTTTTAACTTCCATCAAATTATCCTTATGCACCCAAAACTTAAACGATTGGAAATCATTATTGGAAGCGTCATTATATGATGACAATTTCGTTAATGATTCGGAAACGCCATAATTGTCCCGCAAATATTGAAATAACGTACCAATCTTATACAATAACGGTGAGTAATCTTCTGAATGGAAAGGCAAATGCTTTAATCTCACATTCAATAATGGTTTAACCGAATAATTCAGGTGAATCCGATCATGTTTCTTGACAATCTTGGTGAACCCGGTATAATTAATCCGTTGGAAATGTTCCAATTGTTGAGCCAATGTTAACAATTCTTCCAATTTAGTGGAGAATTGATCGACATCGAATTTCTTTTCACTATTGGCGGTTTGAGCTTGTAACACGTTCAATTGGTCATTCAATTCATCAAACTTTTTCGCTTGAAACGAATACACCTTATCCAAATCGGCATCCAACGCCGAAACAAAGTTTTGTTCATCTTGTTCCGTCCAATTGTTTTGAAGAATCACCCCTTCCTTTAACAACTTTTTCAAGTGGTTATAGTTCATATAATACTCCTTCCATGGTGGGTAGATTTCATTTTCCAACTTGGTAGCAAACAACATTGTCGAGGAACCGGGATTATTAGACTCTGATGAAGTAGCGGCAGGATTACTTGACATTGAAGCAGATTCCCTGTACTTATTTCAAGAGAGCTACAAAGCTGCCGGCACTTAATTTACTCTCGTGCAAGTCGAGCAGATTCGCACCACGTGGGGGAGGAGGGAAAAGGTCAAATTCAATCCCGATGCAGGATGAACCATGAGACGGACAGGTTAATATTGCTATTAGCTAAATACATCGGTTTTCTTTTAATAACTTTGACTTGATTAAATTGGTTAGTAGCGATTATTCAATGGAAAATACCTTGCTAGTCGTCTATGGTTAGGGGGGTTAGATTAATGTATGTTTGTGGCGACAATGTCTACATCTTATAAATAGCCGCTGCACCCAGTTTCCATTTAAAGCACACTAACGAAATAGAAAAATGCACCGACCTCTGAGCTAAATACGAGGGTTAGTTTTAACCAGCAAACGGGGACAAAGGAAGCTAATAACAAAGGGGATAATGGTTAATAAGGTGGATGGTTTTTAAAGTTATTGTGACACCCCGCTTTATGTGTTATTAATGCATTTCACGAGTACTAGCCTTACGTCGAGGCTGCAGAAAGGGTTTTTCATGTTTTTGTTGTAATTGTAAAATTTTCAGAATTTTGTATACACTGAAAAAATTCAACCCCGTTATCATCACCTGTGCGCGCCGCACCATTTGTTATACCACCAAGATACTGGCAATGTCTGAGAAACAAATTCTCGTCAGTAGGAGAGGAACAAACATACTACAGCCATCAATACCACCACAACCACCATGTGATACTTGTCCATCACCACCAAACCCTCCTCAGTCTTGGTTTTCTCGGTTAACTCACACCATTAGTGAATACTGGAATGGTGTAGAACCAACGCTGTCACCAGTGACAAAAGACGTGTCTCCAGTAGGGGTTAGTACTCCAGATAATATTTCAATTGATGAGGTTGATTTGAATGCTCAATTGGTCCATCAGTCGATGATTCTACCTTCATTCCTGCTGTCACCTAAGCGAGTGCCGTCACCAACTCTTGCATTAGTCAAAGGCCCCCCACCTTCACCTCCATATGGATCAACCATCTTTTATAATGGTGCCAATCTTCGTGGTTATGAAGAAGATGATATCATTGAAGTCGATGCCCATGAAGCACTGACGTTTTTCGATGACGTTAATGACACTTATGTGAACGTAATTGAACAATATTATCAAAACGTCCTGGTGCCACCGCCAACGATTTTGGATTATTCATTTACCGACATTAATCGGTATCCAAATTCTAATGACTTCATTGGTGATGATTTCTTACAAGAAATTGATCGACGCCGGGTAGAGGCCACCAAAACCCAAAGAATCACCCCCTTGGATGACATCCAATTAGCTAAAGTCAACAAAGTATGGCGACTGTCGCTGCGTGAACCCGTTGTCGACGAATTTAATATTTCCATCACCGCTGATGATTTACGAACATTAGCCGATGGTCAATGGCTTAACGATAATATCATCGACTTTTATACCAATTTGATCGTTAAGAAATACCCAAAAGTATTTGTTTGGACTACTCATTTTTATACCACCCTTGCTTCCAAAGGTTACAAAGGTGTTCAACGGTGGGCAAAACGAAAAAAGATTGATTTATTCACATTATCAAAAGTAATTGTCCCTATCAATATTTCCAATACTCATTGGGCGGTTGCGGTGATAAATAATGCCGACAAAACCATCACCTATTATGATTCACTCACCAGTGGGGGGAGTCGTCAAGTGTGTGCCACTTTACAAGAATATATGGATGGTGAAGCCGATCGATTAAATAAGCCAAAGATACAATATCAATTGGTCCCCGATGGGGGGTCGCCACAACAAAAGAATGGTTATGATTGTGGAGTGTTCAGTTGTACTAATGCCAGATTTCTTGCTGGAGACCAATCATGTAAGTTTTCTCAACTGGACATGAAGACAATTCGTCGAAGAATGGCTTTTGAGATCCTCACAAAGAATTTGATCAATTGAGGGATATTGGCTTTCTGAATGATATCTTGATTGAGGAATCATCTCATACATATATTGCCATCCCTTTACTGCAAGCTTACCAAATGACATCGTCTCCCTTCCAAAGGAAGTGGACCGGATATGTTCATATTCATCAGGAGTCATCATTTTAGCCAATAATCGGGTTTACCCCCAGCTTTTAAAATGGACTTTTCGGTGATTGTTTCCATAGTTAATACAGGTTGACTTGACGAAATATATTCTTGACTCCCATTGATCCTTTTATTACATAATCACATAGATCATAACCTGTAATCGATTATAACCCATGCCTACGGTTTCGTGCCCCTCTTATTCGAAGTGTTTTGGAGAATATCGGGTGGGAATCACCTTTAGTGGGATTCTCTCACTGAAAACCCCACTTCGGATATTAACTACCATACTCTCTAATATTAACGTCCGATGCAACGGAAGATGATAACGAGGGAAGGGGGTGTAGTTCCGATACAAGTTAAAATCGAGGAAACTTTGCCATTATGTTGATCTCACCTGTTGTTATGTTGTAACTTTGATATATTTAGGTGTTTCCCCTGTCCTCAGTTGTTTTGCTATCTTTAAAAACGTCAACATTTCACTTCCCCCCCCCTCACGTGACCACGCGACCCTTTGCAGCATGGACCACCCCCCTCCGGCATACTTAAATCCACCGTTTACCTCAATCTCAGTGAACGCCAAAGATGATGTTTAGAGCGATTGCTAAGAGCCGGAGCGCTCCTAGAGCCACCAACATGGCAGTTTTATCTGTCCGTAACTTGGCATCAAAGTCTAATGAATTGGTGCCCATTGAATTGGAGCCCACTCTGTTTGAAACCTACCATTTGGAAGAAGGACCTTTACTTCAATTTGAAACCGAAAAGGAAACGTTGTTGGAAATGTACAAGGAAATGGTGGTTATTAGACGGATGGAAATGGCCGCCGATGCTTTATATAAGGCCAAGAAGATTCGAGGGTTTTGCCATTTGTCAATTGGTCAAGAAGCCGTTGCTGTTGGGTTGGAAAATGCCATCACTAAGCAAGATACCATTATTACTTCTTACAGATGTCATGGTTTTGCTTATGTTCGTGGGGATTCGGTGAGATCTATTCTTGCTGAATTGATGGGAAGAAGAACCGGGGTTTCCAGAGGTAAGGGGGGGTCGATGCACATGTACGGTCCTAATTTCTTTGGTGGTAACGGTATTGTCGGTGCTCAAGTTCCTCTTGGTGCCGGGTTGGCCTTTGCTCACAAGTACCGTAATGATCATGGTGCCACTTTTGCCCTTTATGGTGATGGGGCCCTGAACCAAGGTCAAGTGTTTGAACTGTATAACATGGCCAAGTTGTGGGATTTACCCGTTGTTTTCTGTTGTGAAAACAATAAGTACGGTATGGGTACTGCTGCTGCGAGATCGTCTGCTCTCACCGAATACTACAAACGGGGTCAATACATTCCTGGGATCAAGGTTAATGGTATGGATGTTTTGGCCACTTACCAAGCTTCCAAGTTTGCTAAGGACTGGGCTTCTTCGGGTAAGGGTCCCTTGGTTTTGGAATATGAAACTTACCGGTACGGTGGTCACTCGATGTCTGACCCTGGTACCACTTACAGAACTAGAGAAGAAGTTCAACACATGAGACTGAGAAATGACCCCATTGCTGGTCTTAAGCACAGAATGATTGACTTAGGTATTGCTACCGAAGATGAAATCAAGCTGTACGACAAGAAGGCTAGACAATACGTCGACGAACAAGTCCAAGCTGCCGAAGCTGACCCTGCTCCTGAAGCTTCGTTTAACATTCTTTTCGAAGATGTCTATGCCCCTGGTTCGGAAATCCCCCTGTTAAGAGGGAGAATTTCCGACGACTCTTGGGATTTCAAGAATCAAACCTTCTTGCACAAGCGTTATTAAAAAAAAATATTGGAGTTACGCTGACACTGGCGTTGTTTGTAAGTGTAGATGATTAATGAATAGAGCAGTGTCATTGACACGTGATTTAAGTCTTTAAATGGGTTTTCACCACGCCCTGTAGTATCTGTACTCGGCACGTCTCTCCCTGTGGGACGCGTCGCGCACGACATCTCTGCACTACCAGTCACTTCTACAATAAAGTGATACATTTGCAATCACCAGCAATAGATCGATCCAACGTCCCGAGATGGACTCTGAATCCAATGAGAAGCTCGTGTCTCCGCAATTGGGTCGAGGGAAACATCAGAGAAAGCGGTCCCCACCCACTGCCGATTCTACAATAAATAATTCAAGACAACAACGAGGACCGTGGGGAAAACGATTACTAAAGAAACCAATAGCCAAACCTCATGCTCCAGTGCTAAGTGGAACCCAATCCTTTGCCCCTTTCTTTGTTCGGAAGAGCGAAGTGGCTAAAGCTTTCAGATCCCATAAATCATCACCAGAGAAAATGTCGGAAGCAGATATGGTCATCCCCCCACCTATTATTGATGATCGTCTGTCTGAATTTGAAATTACCCCGGCCAAGCCCTCGAATAATTTTAATGTTGGCCAACTGTCTCCACTTCTGAACAAATATGGTCGACGAGGCCAACAAGCGAGTAAGCTTAACTCATCTCCCCTAAAGGATGCTGGCCATCCTATACCAGAAGTTCAACCATCACCACCAGTTCAACCATCACCACCAGTTCAACCATCACCACCAGTTCAACCATCACCTCCAGCACCACCACCACGGCGATCACCAGCACCGCAAGCACCACCAACACAACAACCTCCTGTAATGCAACCACCATCAGGAGGATCACCTGAAGAAATGTCTCCTGTTCATCTCCTGAAGCTGGGGTTAAGATCAACAATATCCCAGATTTCATTGAAGCCAATTCCTGAAATTGCTCATACGGCAACGGTAGGTGATCGCCATTTGAGTCTTCCTGATAGTCCCGTTGCCGTCAAATCAGTTGAACACCAAAAATATGAACCAATGGAACCTGAACGTCAATATTCAAAGTTTACTATTACTTCTTCGGATAAGGGATCGCCTACTAGAATTTCAACCTTTTCGAAAAGATCTCAACCTAATGGATATGACGTTGTTGATTCTCCTCTGTTGACCCCAAAGAAGAGATCGGCTCGGGAGTCGAAAGCCCATCCAAAGTCCAAGCCAGAAGCTCTATCGCCTGCTGGAAGAAAGTTACCAACAACTTTTTTACCTCACATCGACCCTGAATCACCATCCACAAAGTCTCACAAGCCCCGAAATTCATCCCCACCACCTCCTATAAACGGAGATTCAAGTTACACAAAGTTTCTTTATAACCAACGACATCCTGGAACTACTCCCACTACTGCTATACTTGGCGGCGGCAATAGAAAGATTGTCCCTTCAAGTATCTCTTCAAGTGCAATCAATCATCAACCCCTGAAGTTAACGACAACTACATCACCAGTGATCAATGGAAATTTACAATACGATGATTTCTTGACAGAAGCTAAGCAAAAGGTTGAATATGAAGACCTCATAGCCACACTCAAGGTTCAAGCGGAACGCCGGAGGGAAGAAGATAAAAAATTGAAAAACGAACTACGAAAATTGGGACAACAACCGAAAGAGGAACGACGAACAAAAGAAAGAACGATTGCAAGGGATTCTGGAGATGATTCGTATCCAAGAGTTCACAGAGAATCGCTTCGTTTTGATTTGCAACTATCTTCTGAAGATTCTGCTGTGGTGCCCCCGACAGAGCAACATTCAATAGGAAAGGAAAGTGAAGCTGACGAGGCCGAGGATGAACTCACAAAGAGGATACAAGCCCGGATTGCTAAAGAAGAGGAAAACCGTCGTGCTCTAGAACAGGAAAAGCGTCGTGCTAGAGAAGAGGAGAAACGTCGTGCTCTAGAAGAGGAAAACCGTCGTGCTAGAGAAGAAGAAAACCGTCGTGCTCTAGAAGAAGAAAAACGTCGTGCTCTAGAAGAAAGAGAACGTATTCTACAAGAGGAACGTCAAAGAGAACAGGAACTAGCCAGACAACAGGAAGAGGCAAAACGAATAAAGGCTGAAGCTGCGGCCAAAGAACGATTGAGAAAGGAAGAACAGCGCCGACTTGAGCAGGTTGAACTCGACGAAGAACGACAACTACTTGATCTTCGTAGTGACAATATCGAAGAAACTGCATGGAATATCGAACAACAGAAGGAACAAAATCGTCTTGCCGAAGCCAACATTGCTCGAGCCAAACGACAGCTTGAAATTAAAAGCCAGCAAAAAGAGCAGCTTGAACAGGAACGGAATAGAAAGGCACGACTTGCTGAAATCAGAGCTTCTCTTCATCAACGAGAGCAACTGCCTCCTGAAATTCAACAACAATCGACTGAAGTTGTTGTTAGTCGTAAGCGTCGGGCATCAACACCAGAAGAACCGGTTCGTCACAAGCGGATGCGTACTGAATCCCAACCACACTTACTTGATTGGATGTGGTCACAACAACATAAATTACCATGGTGGAAATGGTGTTTATATAAAGTTGGTCTCATTCTGGTACCACAAAGGTGGACAAAGGAACAAGTGGATTTCTTTTATCGTCTTGGCAGTCAGGGACATGCCAATATCAAGAACAATATCCTTATAAAGGATGAATTTGATGTCACCACCGCCGATATTGATCGAGCCATCGAATTCTTTGAATCGGAAGGAATTGATCAGTTTAATTCATAGCCAATGACTAATTTGTATTATATATATCTTTGTATTATTAAGGTAATTCATTTAACCGTCGTTCTACTTTAGCCAACGTCTTATTTGATGATTGTAGCCGTTTACGTAACCCCTTTATTCGCGTCAAGTATTCCAGTATTTGTTTATCGGTGATTCCATTGCCATCGACAACTTGGTTGAGGTTATTAAGATGGTCTTCAATCATATTGAGACGAGTGAGAAGGATGAGTTGTGACTTGCCAAGGGACTCGAAATTGTCATTAAGGGCATCTAATTCATTGCTTAATAGTGAATGAGCAATCACTTCGATGGGGTGCAAGTCCATAACCGTCGTCACCACTGGGATCGAACTCAAGGACTCACCACGGTCAAATTCATTTGGTTGGTTGAGCCGATATCACGTGACCTCAAGTTGATCCATTGACGGAGTTTTCGGTTATCATCATAAAGGAGGGGTTTCTAGTCCCCCCCCTTCGGTTTACAATTGACAACGATGGTAGTAATGAATCACATTTACTGGTACCATCAATAGCCTTCACCAATTTCTATCTAAATAACCTTTTACCACCATCAAGATATTAGTATCATGTCTTGGCCACATTTTTTTCCTCTGATTTGTATTTATTTCCCCCAGTTTTCAACATGTATGCTACAGCCTCATCACGCACCTCCTACAGTAGATCAGGTGACACAAGGTAAGGCTGAATTAACACTAAAGGATGGTTGATTTAATTAATTGAATGGATGGGTGTTAATGGTAACAATGCCGATGGTTCCATCCCTGAGAAAATCGCGTGTTTGATTGCTAACCTGTTACCGAAGCAACCGGAAATCTATCAATTTCAGGCAAAGCCATTTTTCATCTGATAGTTTTATGCTCATCATTCGCCCAAAATTGATCGCTAATATAAATGTCACACGCCCATTGCTCATCTCCTCATCTTTACTTTCCCCGCTCAAATCAGAATACCTCCCTCTAATAAAATTTCAAAGGATAAAAGTTAATTTAATCTTAATTTAAGTATTTTTTTTTTTTTTTCAACAAGGTTCAAAATGAAATGGATATATATACGAAATTAGTATTTTGAATTATTCTATTATCAACGTCAAACATGATTATAATTAGTTAAAATAAAATATTACTTATTTCTTCATCGAGTCATCACTCTTTCTTGACTTTTTGCCCTCGCTTTCCGCCTCGTTTGCTGGACGCACTCTCTTTGCGTCGCACACAAAATCCTCCAACTCGTTCACTGCACCCCCAACCAAAGATTGCGGAGGTTTTAATGGCCTATAACTATAATAACTACCGGCACAACTCTATTGGGGGGAACTGGCTGCTACCTCCTCCTCAAGGGTACCCAGAATCAAACCCAGAAAAGCCGGGCCAGATGCCGGGGTTTCGGAATCCGTGGTATAGCCAAGGTCTGCCTCAACAAAGTCCTCAAGGATCAAATGGAGTGATGGGATCGCCGAACTTGAGTCAATCGCCTACTAAATCCATCCCTTTACTTTCACATCAACTGTCATCAAAGAGACTCCTGTTTGCAAACCAACTTCCGACCACTTATGAGGATGGTCAGCATCAACACGCGGGTCAACAGGGAGCACCAGCATTTATCCATCCGCCAATTCGTGCAGGTAACCCATTTAATCAATATTATACCAACCAGGATGTTCAACTCCAGCATGATCGCCGGATGCTGGCGGCGGCGATCCCCGATCACGTTGCCGCTTACCAATATCAACAGGGGTTCACCAGTGGCAACCAATTAAATGGACAGGGTCCAGGTTCTAATGCAGCTACAGACAATCTTGGTGGCGGGGGATCATCTCTGAATCAATATATCGGGGGTCAACCTATGAACCGTCGCCTGCTGATAGCCGTTGGTGGATATTTTCAAGACCGGCGTAATATAAGCCCAGGTCATTATGGCGGCCTGTTTGCCCTGCCACCTCCAACTTCCCCCGTGGGGGGGCGATACGGTCGTCAACTGCTGATTGTTGCTTATAACCAGTATCAACAACAACAGTCAAAGCAACGGTTGACCCCTCACCGCAAGCCAGCACCAAAGGCGACTAAAGTGTACTCCAAATTCGATTTAAAGCCAAAATGCCATCGTCAACCACACTACCGCCGGGTTCTGGCCAATGGAAGTTATATTTCTCCAATTAACGCCCTCTCAGTCTACCTCACCGAGCTGTATTCGATTTGTCAACCGAGAAAATTCCAATATAATAAACTGACCAATCCAAAGCGAGTGTTGACCAAACCACTGGAACCAAAATACAATAATGGATTTGACAATGAGGACAGTGACTACATTCTTTATGTTAATGACGTTTTGGGGGCAGAAGAAGGGCGTAAATACATTGTTTTGGACCTATTGGGATCAGGGACATTTGGTCAAGTGGTAAAATGTCAAAATTTAGCCAACCAACTGATTGTTGCCGTCAAAGTGATCAAACTGAAGCCAGCATACATGAATCAAAGTTTAACCGAAGTCAAATTACTTGAATTCTTAAATGTTCACCTGGACGGTCGATACTTTATTCGTATCTTGGATACATTTATGCACAAGGAACATTTATGTCTTGTGTTTGAACAATTGGCGCTGAATTTGTATGAATTAATCAAGCAAAATCAATTCCAGGGGCTTAACATGAAGTTGGTGAAGATGCTTACGAAACAATTATTGGAATCGATGGCGCAATTGAAAGGGTTTCAAATCATCCATTGTGATCTCAAACCAGAGAACATTTTATTATGCAAACCAGATAAACCAGATATCAAGGTAATTGATTTTGGTTCTGCTTGTTACACACGACAAACGGTGTATACCTATATTCAACTGAGATTCTATCGACTGCCCGAAGTGATACTAGGGCTTCATTATACCGAAGCCATTGATATGTGGTCATTAGGTTGTATCGTTGGCGAATTATTTTTAGGGTTACCCATGTTCCCCGGGACTCTGGAATATAACCAAATGTGGAAGATTGTTGATATGTTAGGTAACCCCCCACGACACATGATTGAAGTTGGTCGAAATCTGTTAAATTTCTTTACCAAACTGGGCACGGGAGTTGACAATAAAGCCCAATACCGCATTAAGACTTATGAAGAATACCTTGACTTTTTAAGGGATCAAAAGGGGAAAGAGGATGCGTTAAAGAAGGAACAACCAAATAAGAATTATTTTAAACAACGGACGTTGCAAGAGATCATTTTAAATTACAAGATGCCTCTGAAGAAGATGACTCTGTCGATGATTGAAAAGGAAACCCAAGAACGGATGTTGTTGGTGGATTTCTTAACGAAGGTATTAAACCTTAACCCCGTGGAGCGGCTAACTCCACAAGAGGCATTAAAGCATCCATTTGTCAATGAAGCGGCAAGGGAGTAAATGTCTGATAAACTACACATATTGCATATTCACATAGTAATCGATAATATCAAAGCCAACATTCAATAGATGCCATCTTCGCACCACTCTATTAAACCTCCTCCTATAGCCGCATGGACATCCCGGTAATAAACAATGTCATCACCCAATATGACACCACCACCGTACCCACATTAGATGAAGACGTTCGATTTCATCTAATCCAATTTGGTGAACCCGAAGAAATTAATGGAGAAACCAATGGTGATCGTAGAGATCGATTAATTACCAAGGCTCAGGAATTGAGATACCATTTTGCTGATGGTGAAGTGGTGATGGATGAAGACGAAGAGGATGATGATGAAGATGAAGAAGATTTCTATACCCCGGGTAGTGCTGAATTAGAAGGGTTACGTCAAGGATTGCTTCCCAAATCATTAAAATCGGCACTGGTTCGGGTGGAGGATGAATATAAACAATACCAATACAATAACAGTCATCAGACTCAATTACTACAGTTTAGAAGATGGCTAACTACCAAGTTATCTCTGATTAACATTGTGGGAACTCTGTCTATCCCAGGCAACACCCGAGCGATCTCTTCCATTCGCTATAACCCAAACGCAACCACCATCGCCGCCGGACTGTGGAATGGATGTGTTTATCTATTAGATCCTACCACTTTACAGGTGAAGGGTAAATCAACCCCTGGCCAACACACTGAAAAGGTCAGTGGATTGGCATGGATTGATGATGACAAGTTGGTTACCGGAGGTCAAGAAGGGAAACTTAACGTATGGACGACTTCCACAACTTCTGGTGATACCATGACACCAGAGATATCGATGCAAATCCATAATAATCGTATTACAAAAGTGGTTAGTCATCCTCGTCTCCGAAATTTAGTGATTCTGACATCATCGGATCATACCTGGAAATTGGTGGATATCACTAAACAAATGGAATATGGTACATTTGAAGGTCATAGTAAGGAGATATTTGCATGTGGATGCCATCCTGATGGTTCAATAGTTGCTACTGGGGGGTTAGACGGGGTTACCCGATGGTGGGATCTCCGAAGTGGTAGAAATATCATTACCGGTCAAGGACACGGAGCTGGGGTTTATTCACTTGATTTTTCCCCTTGGAATAGTCAAATGGCTACTGCTAGTGGAGATGGTACTATTAAAATCTGGGATATGAGAAAAATGGATCGATCGACAAAAGAACTTGCCACCATCCCTGCTCACACCAAATTAGTGAGTGAAATTCGATGGTTTGATGGTGATTTTGCAACTAAGGAATTTGTCGATGAAAATTCCCAAAACCCAGCGACGTTTTCTCCAAAGGGCAAGTTTTTGGTTTCGAGTTCTTACGATGGCAGTGTGGGGATTCATAATAGTGACCTGTGGGTGAAAATTGCTAATCTTGTTGGACATACCGATAAAGTTATGCTGTGTGATATCCATCCATTTGGAGGGCCATTGATTCTGGCAGGCTGGGATAAGACCGTCAAGTTATGGGATAAAGAAACCTAAGTGGGGCATATTTTATTGTATACGAATTTAGCGATTAATCATCTTTCTTTGGGTCATCCTTCTTCTTCTTTTCTATCTCTTCATCGTTATTGTCTTCTTGACGTTGAGAAAAGTCTCCGCCATGTAAACGATCATCTTCATGTTCATCCCCCAGGTCATCTCCCAATTCAAAGAGAGTATTGTCATTAGACCGACGAGAAGTCGATTCTGCCAACGTAGTAGTATCCTCAAATGGGTTTTCTACCAGCTTCTTATGAGCAGGGGTTGATTCTGGTTGCAAATCGAGGGAATCGTTACGGTAATTACGGTTAGCGGTACCAGTTTCATCATCCAGATGACTCATTAATGATAAATCGTCCAATTCGAATTGATGCACTTGTTGATATTCTTCATTTTCATCACCGGCAACTTCATCCAGAGCCAATTGTTGAGAAAGAGCCAACATGTATGAAGTTTCCGTTGGTCTCCATAACCAAGCAACCCCCAAGAATACCAAAAAGAATACCACTGATGGCCAGAAATCATACAAGAAGAAAGCCCCTTTCCAATGTTCTTCCATTAATTCGGTCAGTGACATCAGCAAGTAGATGAACAGCGATAACACCATCCCGGCCACGGTGATCAATACCGAAAAGAAAATGATGCGGAACAAGTTTTCGTATAAATGCAACTTAATCACTTGTCTTTGTTCTTGTAATCCTCTCATAGTATTCCGAATCAGCATAAGCGTGAACACATAATAGATAGCCATGGTGATGGAAATAGGAATAAATGCCAATAACCCAAGGAACCCTGATAAATCCAGGTCCTCAATATCATTAGTCAGTGAAACCGACAAAAACAGCCCCGAATAATAAGTTGAAATGAGATAAATCATAGCGGCAACAAAATTGGCCCCGGCCAAAATCTTACACCGAAGCATCACCCGCTTAGGAAGCTTAGGGAATACCACCCCGTACCCAAGAGCAATAAGCAATAAAAGGTAGAATGCCCCGGCAATCTTGATAGCGTTGAGCAACGACAAGAATACCATATAAAAGATGTTAAACCCTGAAGTAGTACGTTTGGTCGAATTGAGTAAATCGTAAAACGACCACACCACAATCGAATCAAACGTCAAGAACCCCAACATCGCCAAAAGGTACCGTTGCAATGGTAAGATTTGGTTTTGCTTCCGCTTCTTAAAGAATTCAAACCCAAATAATGCCAAGGCAATGGCGTACAAGATGGCCAAGATCCCATAAGCGGGCAACTTGGGGATTTCGGAACCACTCAAATAACCATAGGCATTTTGGAACAGAACTTGACCAGCATATTTCCGCTGATGAATTGACATGGTCAGGACACAATAATACCCAGTTCTGGTGATGTTATATTCGATCTTTGCCTTACCTAAATGGTGCAAAATCCCGGTCACAATGGTCAGGGTTTGATTAGCATCGCCATGGAATAAGAATTTACCCTTATCATCTTCGTCACACACTCCCTTTTCAATCATTTCCTTATTACACAGGTAATGACGTTTACCATCGACCTCAATGCCGATATTAGCCAAATCCCGGTATTCAAAAATGATGTAGGAGACGTCGACATCATCAACGGGACGGGGGTCACCATCTGATTCCTTCCATTTTTTATTTTCATATCGATTGATCTCCATCTTAATTCCTGGTTGAAAAGACCCACCCCAGTCATCCTTTGAGTAGACACCAGCGCATACTTGGGATTTATCATCGCTAAAGTTAACGATATTCGCTGATACCGTCAGTAAAATCGCCACCAATGATATTAGCAATTTCATCGTTAGCGCTTGGTAAAGTGATGTCGATGATGGAGACTTGTGTCAAGGTGTTCTGTAGTATTGCGTAGGATCCTTCAAGTGCAGTGCGGGTCGGGTAATCGAAGTGAGGGTAGTTATAACGGCTAAGGAAGGTCTAATTGAATTGAAAGACAATGGTTAATATGAAGAGAAGTTTTGATGATGATGATAATTCATTTTAAATTTCCAATTGGTATTGGTAATGGCTACTCATGAACATCTGGGGTATATGAAGGACTGCCAAGCACCGAGTGCGGGATATATATGAAACCAGCGGAATTACCCAGCCGCAGTAGAAGAGGTTGGAAAGAGTGAATGAAACGTCGATCTAATCACTGATACAGAACTGGGGATGTAAGAATTCAATCATACCATAAACATAGGGGGGCAGGGGGTGGAATATCCCCATAATGGTATCCTCAACAATCATGGCGATAGATCAATGCCATATTAACGCTAATCATTTCGAGAAAGTTTGAACCCCACGTAAAAAGCTTAACACCTTCCAAGACGCCGTGACCATGGTTCAGTCGGATCTAACCAGTTCCTTGGTTCTTTCCCCGTCCCAATATAGATGATTTGATAAATTTTAAGATATGTATATACCAGGAAATGTCCTGGCTATAACCAGTGGCGATCTATCATTTTACTAGTGACAATCACATGACACTACACGTGATCAGATTCAAATTGACATCTTGATCACTTTTAGTTATTAATAGATATAGAGTGATTTTTAACGCCATAACCACGTAATTTACTGGGGCTTTGAAATGATAGCAATATCAACCAGACATGACAGCTTGCACCAGTGTGAATTGCGTGTTGATCTCACCTGATTAAGTACCAAGGAAAAAATATCGACATCACCAACGTTACAGTAACGTAGGAAATGCGGGAAAGGTACATCCGTTGCTACCGTTAATATTATCCATTGACCTAGTTCAGCAACGATATTCTCCATTATAGGTAATGCCCTTTTAGACCAACAATGCATTGAACAAAACGCGCTTTTAAGGTTCATCCCTGCTTTGTGATCGATGCGTAAAAACACGACCTAGTACACGTAAACTACGAGGGTTAAAACATGAAATATTGATTATTAAGACTGACATTAAAATTAAAAGTTGTTTCTATATACGAATGACTAAACTAGAGCAAAGCAGCGACCAAACCAGCAGCAACTGCGAAAGCACCATTAATGGCGGCGACGTTACCGAAAGAATCGGATGACCTCGAAGTAGCGGAAGTGCCAGAAGAAGTAGATGAAGCTCTAGTCGACAGCAGTCTAGCGGTAGATTCTTCAGCAACGGAAACTTGGGAGCTAATGTCAGCGCTAGCAGAAGCATCACCGCCACTAACGGTGGAGTTCGAGCCGCCAACAGTGCCATTGTTACCGATGCCACCGATCAAAGTAGTATCGGCAGATTGAGTAGCCGAGTCAGACGCGGTTTCGGAAGCAGCGTCAGAAGCGTCAGAAGTTTCCGAGGCAGATACAGAAGCAACGTCAGATTCGGAAGATTCAGAAGCAGAAGCAGAAGCAGAAGCAGAAACTTCAGAAGATTCGGAAGCGGAATCAGAAGCAGATTCAGAAGCAGATTCAGAAGCCGAAGCAGAATCGGAGGCAGAATCAGAAGCCGATTCAGAAGCCGAAGCCGAGGCCGAAGCCGAATCGGAAGCGGCAGAAGATTCCGAGGCAGATTCAGAAGCAGAACCAGATTCAGCGGAGGAAGCGGCGGAAGAAGCGGCGGAGGAAGCACCGGTTTCAGAAGCAGAACCAGTTTCCGAAGCACCAGAAGTGGCATCAGAACCGGTGGCTTGAACGGTGTAGAAAGCAGTAACGGGGACCCGACCGTTGAACAGTTGGTAAAGTTCCGAGTAGAAAGAAGCAGCAGAATCTCTTTGGTCAGTAGCAAAGTCATTCAGGCCAAAGATTGAAGACAGCATCACATCAGGAGCAATGGTCAACACATCATCAGCAGCCTTAACGACGGCAGCAGTAGCAGCAATAATTCCAACAGTAGAGTACTTCATCGATAATATACGAGGACTAAGTTTTTGTTTTCCATTATACTCGGAGAATTCCTCTATATATATAATTTTCAGAGGCTGTGTTTTGAATTATTGGTTGCGAAATGTGGTGTTATAGTCGAGGCGGAGCTGTACGTTTTTTAGGTTATGAGATTCTAGCCAAAAATATCTCGCCAAAATTTAAAGATTTTTCAGAACTAACTAGTGGAAGGCTCAGAGTTTTAGTATCGGCAATTTAGTGACTAATGGCCGAGATGTCGATGATTTAATCCAAGGGTAACCATGTCAATACTGGTGGTGTGAGTGATTAATTTCCAATAAAACCAGCCGACTATTTATGGTCAGTGCTGCAGTTCGATAAAAATAAAGGGGGGTTTCTATATGACCGCTGCCGAGGTCATATGAAACTACACTACATTTAACCTGATGTCGGGATTATCTAAAAATACGTCTATTAAATTAACTTTGTATGACATCCCCCAAATTTACTATGTGATTATTGTCATTGGATGATGGTAGCAGATAACTACCTCACGCGGAGAACGTCCTCCCCTTTTCTAACTTTGGCGGTATATGCAAGTCCGCCTGCTGGTGAATATTATTTTGATGGCAAATGAAAAGAAAAAAAAAAACATGCGAGGTAAGTACTTTAACCAAAACGGAAATAATTGAAATGACAGGGATAAGCCTAGAATTTAATGGCCATCGCCTCCACTAACAGTACCGCTGTAGGCAGAGATGCTACCACTGTAGGCGAAATACCATTGTCGATCAAGTATTCTTCAGTAGTGGGGCCAATAACGGCAATTGGCACCAGTAATCCCGAGATTGTATTTACAACCGGGGTAGTCCCTTGGGGCAGAAAAAAGACAATCCACGGGTTATTGTTTTTGTGTTGATCCCACGCCAAATTAAATTGGTCATGAATGTCTTCGCGATCTTCGGTTTTGTAAATAATCTTCTCTGTCAAGTTATATCCATATTTGGTAAGGGCCACGGGGAGGATGTCCTTACGGATTTCCCCCGTGAAAAATACCATTTTATCATTGGTATCTCCGAGTTCATTATGGATATATTCCGCTAATTTACTACCATTACCGGCATTGACCCCCCCACCAATGTTAGTAAAGCCAATTCGACCGAGTTCTTCGGCGGTAGCTGGGCCAACGGTGTAAGCACGTTTCTCAAAGATCAATTGTTGTTGTTGTTGGGATAACAGGGAAAGGCAATCGGCAAACATTTCCACCCCACGTTTACTTGTAATGATGAAATATGAGGTATCACTAAACTCCTGCGAATTAAGGTAGGCAATGGTTCCGTCACGATCCCAATGAGAATGGTTTAATAATGGAATAAATATGGGATTGTATCCATGTTGTTTCAATTGGAGGTCATATGGATCTTCTGGGGTACTAGGATTCTTTAATAAAAGCACTGGACGTGTCATATGATGAGACGATTAACGTGCGAAGCGAAGCGAAAACTCTGGATAAAATGTCATGAGGGGTCACGAACCCCCCCGCCCCCCACCACACCCCACCATCACCATCGCCGGATTAAATTGTCGTTTCGATAGTGGAAGGTTGGTAAACCTTGGTTAACCTAAACAAGATATAAACAATAACTAATCGTTTAATTAACGGCTAAGTGTTTGTTTACATCAATCATTGATTATTTTCAAAACAAAAATATATTTTCATTGATTAATTCATGTTACCTGGTTATAACAATAATTTTGGTTAAAGGCACATCGGTACAAACTGTGGTACCCTGTACCACGGTGTCTCAAGTTGCTCGTTTGCTACGCTTAGTTAGACAGTTATTTCTCTATGCACTCTTACCACGGTGCGAAGTCAACCATTACCAGTACACTGTTATCACTGAAACCATTTCCACCATGTCTGAGAACACTCCTCTCCTACAGGAGAATCCAATGGCTCAATCCGATACCATACCAAAACCTCCCCCTCTTCTCAAACAGAAATCTTTCACTCGTCAACTGAAAATGACCCTGTCTCCAAAGATTGGATTACAACGGACACTGAGGACGTCCCAAAAACTCAAACTTCTTCCTGAAGATCCAAATGACTTGGGAGGAGATGATGATGATGATGATGACGACGATGATGATGACCTGGGTTATGTCGCTGCTCCAAAAGTTTATTCCCAAGCAAAGAAAATCACCAATACTAGTGCCAGAAAGGATGCCATGACCCTTAGTAAAGCCCATCGTGATATGCTACCTCGGGTGACGGCATATTGTACTTGTGGTCTGTATAAGATGAAGGATCTCTTCCGGTGGTTAAAAGATCGAAAACGTATCCATAACACCTCGCCCAAACTATTTGATGAATGTTTATATTCATCATTCACTTATAAAGACTGGCGAGGGCTGCACCTTGATCATGAACATCTGCATAAAATCATTCGACTTGCTGATGATGGTGGCGAGATCGATATTGGTAAGAAGAATGATGTGTTTGTGTTTGAATATGGGGTGGTGGTAATGTGGGGGTATACCATTAGGGAAGAACAAGCATTTTTGGATGATTTGGCCCGGTTTGAAAACGAAAAATTGGCATCAGAAGACGTCCAGGTGGACGAATTTAACTATTACATCACCAAGCTGTACCAACCGAGAATTTATAATGATTTCATCACGTTGAGAGATGATAATAATTACATGTTGAAATTACTGATTTCCCATGCGTTGTCTCAATCGGTGAAGATCTCGTTATTTGAAGAATTGGTGGATAATACCATTGAAGATACCCAAGATATTCCTCAGCAAATCGCCCAAACGGGGAAAGTGGAGATGAGTCGAGAAGAAATTATGAAGCTGATTGGGGAGCTTTTTATTTTAAGAATTAATATTAACTTACACGGGCTGGTTCTCGACCTGCCGGAATTAATGTGGGCGGAACCTCATTTGGAACCAATCTATCAAGCAGCAAGGGGTTATTTGGAGATCAACCAACGGGCAGAATTATTGAATCAAAGATTGGAAGTCATTTCTGATTTGTTGTCGATGCTTAAAGAACAATTGGGCCATTCCCATGAAGAAAATCTCGAATTCATCGTCGTGGTATTAGTTGGCGTCCAAGTGGTGGTGAGCATTATCAATATTATCATTGATATTATTACCTATTGAGCTGGACTCATCAAATCGCCATCAAAATTCCATATCATCGGCATGCCGTTTCCGATCATCATGAATTTCACTCTTGTATAATTTGGTAACAAATGACCCAAAATAATCAACATAGGGCTTAAGACTCGTCTTATCCCAAGCGTCACCCGATTGATCTCCCTTCCATTGATTTAATTCCTCTTGGATTTGTCCTAATTTTGGTGCGGTGGTGGGATTAAATCCGTATGCTTCATCTTCTTCATCTTCATCATTGTTAACCAAACTGCGATAAGGGTCAAACGGAACACAAATATTCCCCGTGGCAGGATGGACACAAAATGGCGACTTTAACAAGTGATTCAATTGCCTCGACACATTGACATCGAGTCTTGGGTACATATATCTCAATATTATATCCTTTTTGGCATCAATCACCAGGGCCATGGCAAATTTAGATAAATTAAGCTCGCCAGCCACCTTATTAATATCTTGCCATTTTTGAATCGAAGTCAGGGGTTGGTTTTGCCATTGGTTGCGTAATTGTTCCCGTAATTGTTTCTCAGGGATAAATTCCAATAATTCTTCAACATTACCCCCGATATGACTGGTGGCTTCAGTGATGGTATTCCAGGGATCTTGTTCATTGAGGATTACTTGTTCAAAATGATCCTTACAATGATTAAAAGCCCTTTCCACCAGAGGAGCATAAGGTTTTCGAATGCGTTTATCTCCCCCCAACACATCTAAATAATCAATGACGGCTTTTCTGCCAACATCATCAAGATTTCTTGCTCGTTCATCACTCACCCAACAATGGGCACCTCTTCTCCCTGAAAATACCCATACGATATGTTCAAAGCCAAGATCTTCTCGAAGGGCATTATCAATAATGTGAGCCGCCACCTGAATAAATCTCCAACACTTGGTACAAATGGCTTTATCTTGACAACAGGTACGAATAGGGTCATAATCAGTTAAATCAATATCAAACACCAATTCTTTGGCCACGGGTTTAAGCGCCAGTTTCGGTAATGTCTTTTTATCTCTAGGATAAACGGTATATACCGCCCCGATTTCGAACCGCAATGGATTAGCCTTGATGATCCCCTGTTTAAATTCTTCTAACGTCATAAATGATTGGTACCGTTGATAAATTTCATTTCGGAGTTCCCAAGCAATTTCCCGCTTGGTGAAGTCTTCGGTAGGTTTTGGTGAATGCAGAAGCCATTGAAAAATGTATCGGAAGGGTAGGAACAGTCTATAGTACTGTTCCATATCGGCATCGGATGGCGTGGTCATATTTGAGTGATGGGGTAGGTTTGATGATTTACGCGTTGGTATATATGTGCGCACGCGTCAGTCCCAGGTCTTGGGGGACAACACTAGAACATCAATGAAATGTGATATTAAATGTGATCTATAATTAATATTATTATTATGATGATGATGATGACTATTACTCACCAGTGGACATGGCAAATGAATATGTCAGTACTTCGTCGACATCATCTTCACCCTCTTTACCTTCGGAGATTTCTTTCCACAGGGCATAGGTTAACAATACAAAGCCAATAACAATCAAGAAATCACCAATCAACTGGGCACTTCCTAAGTTGTTACCGAATAGCCACCATTCTACCACGCCAATGATGAAGATGGTGAGTAATGAACTCACCGACGAAAGTACTGGGGATGTCAATGCCATCAATAATAAAAATGACCCGGAAAATAATAAATTTGAAACGATGGATCCAGCCACAAGTCCCCAAATTTCGCCATTTTTATCCCCATAATTAAACTTAAATTTATGGATTCCCAAAGCATCCACCACCAAGATCGTCACCGTCAAGATGAGAAAAGTATAGATACCAAAAAGCATCATGACAAAATTGGCAAATGTCAGTTGTCTCCGAGGCAGAATTGATTTGGAAAGGTTATTGGGGATGCAACACCATTTTTTATACAAGCATTCATAATAACCATAGAGGGCTGCCCCGAATAAAATGAGTAAATTCCCCCATAACCGGTAAGGATAATCGGTTTCAGCATCATCAGATGGACCACTATAAGACACGATAAATACCCCGGCAATGGCGATGATTACCGACAGCACTTTCATCCAAGAGAATTTTTCTTTAAGCATAGGAATAGCAAAGGCATAAGCAGTAAATGCCAGACAATTATAAATGGCAGTAACATCACTAGCATAAGTAAGAGCCATAGCAGCATACCATGTACACCCTGCTAATGTAAGAACGATGGTAATGATAAACGCTTGTTTTAAAAGGTACTTCATCGCCGGAGTTTGCACCATCAGACGGACACAACTGATAATCAGGCTCAGTTGAGGGAGTTTATCACTTGATTCAATCACTTCAGTGATCAGTTGCGTCGATTCGGGGTCATGGGCCAGATGATAGATGATCAACAGGGTATGGTATACGTTATGAAGTTGCTTAATAATGGCGTTTTTGAAGTATGTCCAATAGTTTGTTGACAGCATTGGTACTTCAATGGCCTCGATATCTTGGTGATTGTGTCTAGCCACCAATGGTACACGATCATAGATCGCCGCCAGGGAATGGGTCGATACCAGTGTCAATACCACGGGGGATTTACTCTGTCTCCATTTCAACCATGTTCTATACCCACCAATAAATATCGCCTGAGTTGGCCAAAGTAACCACCAAAGACCATGGGTCACCCAAAGAAGAACAATTGGTTCGGCAAAGCCATCCTTATATACCTGAGAGGTAAACTCGGTCTGAAATACAAACAGAGTAAGCAGGACAATAAACGCAGCGATGATAAATCCAACCTTTGTCCTGGAAAGGCCAGAATCACTCATGTTTGTTGAGGTAGTGTTGATGTCAATCGTCAGGTTATTTTTGGGTGCGCGGTTCCTACCACGTCTCACCTCAATCTCTCAATCAATAGTTAATGTTAGGTACCTGCGTCCTAAGTTCTGTCACCATCCTCGTTTAATAGGTATAGACCTCTAAGGTTGACCATATGCTAAAGTAGTTGGCCCCTACATCTTAATATCTGACAGGATAACCCCGACTGGTAAAACCTTATTTATATATATCTCCGCATCCTGTCAATTAGCCAACGTCTGCCATCGCTATCAACGGAGAACATGATTCGAGATTCGAGAATAACCGATGGACCCCTGAGTAACATACACAAAACCCCCCCTTACGACCTCTGGAAATCCGGTGCATCTGGAAATTCCCGTTGCTTCTCGGCTATAATGTCTAATTAGTGGATTATATCACCGTTGCGACATGTAGTATTGAGGTCGAAGTTAAATTTCACTTGTCCCGAAACTGACTGGCTGACTTCGGGTATAAGGCAAAGTTGCAAATTTTAAAATTGCGAACATCGTCCCCCCAATAGGAAACGCTCGGCTGTTTCATGATGAAGAAATACCGGGGACATTCATTTTAATTAACCTCCCGAATATCTGGTGATATTTGCGATGCCGTTTTTGCCATGTATGGTCGGTTCGTGAATCATAAAATTATGGTTTGCTTCGGGGTTAACCGATTGAAATTCGTTGTGCATCAGATTCGTTAAATCCTAATGTGGGGTTTAGCGTCGACCATAGGGGAAAATTAAATATACACGTGGTATAGTATCTTCTCCCATTGTCTCCGCAGTTGATCGAATATCTAACATACGCTATTCCCCACATTAATATTCGATTTCAAATGCCTTGTCCTCCACGCAATTCTGCTCCACCGATTACTTCACCTGGGTTACAGATTATTTCCCACGGCTGCATGCAACCATCCATAACAGTGATATTCTGTATGGAAGCGACGGCTACCACTGGGATGTTGTAGTAGACCTCGACGACTATCCCGAGTTGACCCTGATATTCTTGTCGTTTATATTTTTTTTCTATTAATTGGCTTAATTCCGGTACACAATCATCGGATTGCCATTATTTTTTTTTTCCCTTGGGGGAAGAGGGGGGGATAGTTTGCTAACGCCGAGCGGGCGGGTCAATTCTTAAGATTGCAGTCATCACTCTAATTCATAGCTATACGTTGATTCCACCATGCTATCTCCATTGACAGTGCCAGAGACGTCTCAGCAGAGTCTACAGTTCCCTCCACTGTTGCCGTTACCTCCTCTGGTATTATCTCCAACCGGCCCTCCCCTTATTCAGGGGCCTCCGTCAGAAATTAAAGGAGATCCATCCCCTCCAAACCTGTCGAAACCAACGGCTACAGAGTTGAAGGTTTTGGCTGATGGTAAGGTGCTTAAAGTACAAAAGAGTCGACAACGGCGAATCCTTCTGTGTGTTTATTGTCACCTGAAAAAGATCAAGTGTCTGAGAGATCAACCAGTGTGTCGAAAATGTGACCAATTGAAAATTGAATGCAAATATTTTATCAATGAACGGGTGAGTCGTGGGGGGAAAAAGAGTGCTCGTCGTCCCCTGGTGTTATCCGAGGGTCTGGGTCTGGATACCCTGAGCCTGGCATATCCGACGTCGCCGCAATTGCCATCACCTCAAATCGTCAATCCCATCGTGGTGCCGCCATCTCCATCTAGTGAAGGATCTAGAATTAAGGCGGAAGAACCCCCTCAATTCATCAAAGGACCCCTGCCAGAGTTACCATTTTTTTCCTACATTTCCACCCCCGATCAAAACGAATTAAAACCGAGACAGCAACCTCCTCAAGCGACTCCAAATTCAACAAATACCTTACAGGCTCCCATCATGAATAATTCACTGAATAACATGACCAATAATTATTTCAAAACCAATTATTCCCATCAGCCAAATGATGAAGGCTATGCGTTTAATTTGGCGCTGTTTGCATCATTTAATGGTGATTTCAGTGTTAATCTGCCGGAAGTGAATACTCCTGGTGGCCCTAATACCGCCACTAATGCTACCAACGTCAATGGCAATGCTAATGCCTCAGTGACGAGTAATGGTGCAAGCGTGGTTAAAGAAGGTTACTACCGAGGAATGAATAATTTCTTCGATCTGGCAAGGATTTCAACTCGGAACATTCAACCCCAGCTGCTGGTGACAATTGCTCCAACCCTGGGTTCAACAACGTTGACGTCGCTGTTGAACACATATACCTTAAACCCTGCCACCCTGGTCAATTATTTGTATGGTAGTAATACTTATTACCGAAATAATGACCTTTTGGGAGACCTTGTCAATTATTTGCCCAGTCTGGGGGAACGGCTGAAGGAATTGATCGAACGGTATGTTAATCTGGTGCATATTTTGTTACCAATTGTCATCAACTTGGAGGAATTCCAAAAAGAACATGAATTGTTTTGGAAGTTACGAGAGAATAACAATTCACCTTCACAATCAGAATTCAATTATATTGAATTTTACACATTGTACTTTCCCATCCTTTATGCGCTGACGATTTCCGAATTTGAAGAATACGACAATTTGTTGTTGAACCAGGATATCAATAAATATTTGAAGGCGTTTAATCTCGTCTGTCAATATTATAACTATCCTCATGGTCTTAAGACAATTGGATTGTTATTGGGTAATGTCATCATTCAACTGACTCTGCCCAATCCCCTGACGATGGAAATGCTGCAAATCATCCGGTATGCAAAGTTTTTGCAACTCCATAAAGATCCATTATTGACCCTTCGTATCAATAACCCCGAAGTGGTTCAATTTCGTCGGCTCTTATGGTGGGTGATCTTTGGTTTGGATGCCTTGACGCTGCATAACTTTTGCTTACCTCCCGTTTGTCGGATGGAAGACTTTAATGTGGAAATGCCGGAAGAAGAAACGGTGGTGATTAATGATTTGGGGATTAAACAAACTAAATTGAATGTCGACGTGTTACTGTTGAACATCAAATTTGGCTATGATCGGATCTTGCTGGAATTGGTTTATCATTTACACAATGGCCTTAGTCTGAATATCACTCCAAGTGATGTTAATAAGATTAAGGATATGATTGTCGATTTGTTTAAGAAGGTCCATTCGCTGATTTATCAGATGAATGAATACTTTAAGATGTATCCACCTCAAACGATGCAAGAGATGAATTTAATTAATTTCATCAGTAAACATCTGTGGCTGTTTGTTGATCGGGCGACGATGTTATTGCATAAGAAAATTCTCATGGGTAATACCACTAAACGTGATTATACTCAGGATATCTTTGATGACCATTCAACCAATGGTTCCAAGGATGATTTATTGATCAAAAACGATACCAACAAGAGCGGGCTCTGTGGAGTATTGTCATTATCAAAATATGAAGATACCTTTGGACATTTACAAGAAGCGAATATCATCACCAATTTTAATAATCTGCTGATTTCACAATTGAAGTTTAATCAATATGATGACTTTAGTTATGAAAACATGAGAAACAATTTGATCCCCCTGATCCTTCATAACTTGAATGATTTCTTAAAGTATAATGACTTTATCAAATTTGGTAAATTCAATTGGTATGTTAAACGGACCATCCCCTTGGATCTGATCATTCTTGTGTTTATCATCATCGCCGTCAAATTCAAATATGAATTTATGCAAATGGCAGAACTTTGTGTTTATGTTAAACTTGTCAACAAGGCATTATTCATTTTGAATCGGAAATGGTTTAAAAATGAAAAATATAAACGAATGTTGAGCCTTACAAATTTAACTTGGGAATACATTTTAAATCGTTATCAAGTGTTGGAATTGATTTATCAATACCATGATGAAAACAAATTGGGTAATGGTGATGACTTTTATCATTTTAATCAGAGTCAAAATCTAAACTTGAATGAATTATTCAATGTCATGGATGTGCCTCAACCAACCCTCCCGCAATCATTTGCATTTGGTGGTGATGTCAATGATCAGGTCAAACCTGATGATTTAATGCCAATGATTCAGTCGAATCAATTAGCAAGAAAATTGCCATTGCTGATGGAAACCAAGCAAACGTTGAATCAATTGAATGAAAAGATTTATTATGATTTACGCAATAACTTTGTTGATATCAATGATTATTGTGCATTTTATACCAGTTTGGAACATATCCTCCGGGAATTGATGGATTACATTAATGGGTGATATCACTACGGTATCCCAACTGAGAATACATAATTATACATGGTACATAACGCGTCATCCCCCACATCACGGACATATAACCTCGGAAGGTGGATGCCGTTGTGGTTATTGGGTGCTAAACTCCGAAGGGCCGTAACCTTAAAATCGAACAATGTTTTCCGAGAATGGGGTCACACTTTCAAACATGTCAGCCCCCCTCTCAAATCACTTTGTATGTACTCCACATTTTTTGTTTGCTAGGTCACGTGTGAATACCCCTAGCCTCAAGGTCAGTGCCAATGTTAAATAAATATTTAACATTGATCACCGTGCCCCTGAAACATAATTATCACTAACGTTTTCTTTTTTTTTTTTTTTTTTTGAAAATTTATCATGGTCTGAATACTATCGACATTTCTATTTCTGGCATTAAGCTCTCCATACTCCTGTACAACAGCAATCTAAAACATAAACGACATCATTACAATCATTCACCGTTGAGGGGAAACAGATAATCTGGTTCGAAGTTGAGTACAATGGTGATCGGTTGTTTTTTTATTAATGGTACCTGATTATTTTAATTACACCGCTAAACAATAATCTCTTAAAAAAAAAACGATAAAACATTGTTCTTTGGGGACCCTTGAACTCCGGCGGACTTCATTCCGTAACTAAGCTTTATAAGGGCTTGTGACGTACGGAATTAGCGGTAAGGAACCGTGAACGAGTTTGGAGGTCAATTCAACTTCGCCTACTGCAATAGAAATAATCGATATTACTGGTAGTGGCTTATCATTACTCTTCCTTTATTATCTATCATTTACAGCCCCACTAGTACCATTGTCAATTTCGCAATTGTCTTCCCCTGTCTATAATGTTACTAACCATATGACGTCATAGAGATATAACCATTGGCAGGTATATATAATACACCCCACTTCACTAATAAGCATATTGTTGCTTGGAAATGGCAGTTGAATCTTATTGTAATACCGACGTTGGTCCTTTACCCACAAAACCTGCTGTAATTGACAAACATATCCTTGATGCATTTCTGCTTAAAGGGAAAGTTGCCTCAGTAACTGGGTCGTCTCAAGGGATCGGTTGGGCAGTAGCGGAAGCTTTTGCTCAAGCGGGGGCTTCAGTAGCAATCTGGTATAACCTGCACCCCGCCGATGATAAAGCCAAATACTTGGAAAAAACCTATGGTGTCAAGCTGAAAGCTTATCAATGTAATGTCACCGATCCTGACCATGTTAAACGGGTTGTCGAGGAGATAAATCAAGAGTTTGGTAAGATCGATATCTTTGTCGCCAATGCTGGTATTGCCTATACTCAAGGTCCTTTCACCGATTTACCCAATGGGGTGGAATTATGGCGGAAATTGATCGAAAATGATTTAAACCTGGTTGCTTATTGTGCTGCCGCCATCGGGCCGATTTTTAAGAAACAAGGGAAAGGTCTGCTTATTATCACCGCCCTGATGCTGGGGCATATCGTCAATATCCCTCAATTACAAGCTCCGTATAATGTTGCCAAGGCAGGTACTCATATGTTGGCCAAATCCTTGGCAATTGAATGGGCAGGTTATGCTCGGGTTAACTCGGTGAGTCCTGGGTATATCGCCACTGAGCTTAGTAAGTTTGCTGACCCGGATACATTAAACAAATGGTTACAATTGATTCCCTTGGGTAGAGAAGCCGATCCTCGGGAGTTGGCGGGGGCTTATTTATATTTGGCCAGTGATGCCAGCTCTTATACCACTGGTAGCGATATTCGTGTCGACGGTGGCTACACATGTCCTTAGGTGGATAATTAGAAACTATAGTGGTTTGCATTTGATGAAAATATTAAATTACTAGGTACATCGTGGCCCAAAACTCGTCACACTCGTAAATCCAAAATGTTCATATCGACATTGGTGATTATTCATTTACTTCCAATGATTCTGCTTCCTCTTGCAATTTCATTTCCAACATCTTTTCAATCTCCAATGCTTCTTTCTCTTTGGCAGCCAATGCCGCTCTTGCTTCAGCAGCCTCTCTTTCCTCTCTTTCCTTGGCTTCAATTTCAATTTGTTTGGCTGCCCATGCTTCTCTTTCTTTAGCTTCAGCCAATGCATCTCTTTCTTTGGCTTCAACAGCTTCTCTTTCCGCCGCTTGTTTAGCTAACTCGGCTTCATGTTCTTTCTTTTCTTTGGCTTCCTTTTCTTCTCTCTCCTTGGCCTCCTTCTCTTCTCTCTCCTTGTTGGCCTTGGCAAGCTCCTCCTTTTCTCTTAATTCAATCTCTTCCTTGGTGTCAATATTAAGATCCTTTCTCAATTCAGGATACAATTTATCAATGTTTTCCCAAGTAGACTTTTGCAATTCATCGTTATTAGCAAATTGGTCGTTGGTTTTAAGAATAAGAACCATATTCTTGATCATTTCCCGAACAGCATCATCAAAGTCTTTCACATCTTCCTTTGGTGCCAACTTTCTCATCACAGTGAAACTTTCTAAAATATACAACCAGATTTGTTCCATCTTTTCTTTGGAGAATAACGTGGAGTATTGCAAGAAAATCTTTGAAACTAATGACAATGCTTCAATTTGAGTGGAAACAAATCCTCGAGGATCGGTCTCAAGAACTTCAGGCTTGGACAATTCGGCAAGTAATGGGAAAAGACCATATTCAAATAAACCAAACGCCGTTAACGCACCAATATTATCATCATTGGCTTCTTCATCGAGTTCAGTCGCCAAAATGGTGCTTCTTAATAACCCTAATGAAAATCCCCGTACTTCCCGACAAGGGTTGAAACATTGGTGAGCAAGCGCCTGTAAATGAGAATATCTTAATTCATGGAAATTGTTCCCCTTGGTGATAGGAGTCATTTCGGCAGTTAAACAGATAGATCTCTTAGCATTGCTTACTACCATTGACTGATCAGCAACAGGTTTTTGACCCTTATGATTGGCACTATCACCTTGTTGTTCAGCAGCTGCACCCAACGCCCCCATGGACGAGATTTCATCCAAAAGACCCAAAACAAACATGAAATTATTTGGAGAAACATTATCATGGTTATTATGAACACTTTCGATAAAGTCCAAGATTTCAGGACTATATTGAGGGAGAGATCCCAACATTCTCAATACCTTCCAGTAATCTTCTCTGTGTAATACCAGAGGTACCAGTTGAGGTAACTTTTTGAGCAATTGTTGTAACACCCCTGAACCGTTCTTTGCAAAGAATTCTTTATCCATCCCCAAGATATCTCCAAATATACTGTCAAGAGCAGTAGATTGGGTTGATTCTTGAGTAATTGATGACACTAATTCCATTTTAATCGCGAGTAATGAAAGGGCACCATTCTTGGAAATTCCCTTGAGTTCATTAGCAGTGTTCAATACCTTGGCTTGGTCGTCTTCCGTCTTAGCTGCTCTAGCAGCAACATGTAATAAAAGTAACAGTTCAGCTTCATAATAACGCTTGGAGTTTTCATTTACTTCCGGTAACACACTGAGCAATAATTGCACGTATTTGGCGTCAGAAATAGTAACCATCTTTTCAAATACTTGAGGAAGGTTGAGCAGAGTAACACAATCCAAGGTCAGCATGGTTGCTTCGATTTCGGCGGCAGTTGGTTCTGGTTGAGAATCACTTCCATAACCCTTAAGGAATGACGAAAACGTCGACAAGAGACCC
The DNA here is from genome assembly GCA_030569815.1 of Diutina ranongensis (nom. inval.). Lineage (NCBI taxonomy): Eukaryota > Fungi > Ascomycota > Pichiomycetes > Serinales > Debaryomycetaceae > Diutina > Diutina ranongensis (nom. inval.). The sequence goes on from JAJMLP010000006.1 coordinate 113,593, forward strand.
AGGTTATTGCCGGCTCCCTTTACCTTGTTAATAATGTACTTGGGTTTAACTGCAGTTAACAGCGAGCCAGATACAAGGGTAGCAGTATCAATAAGACAATTTTCAAACAATGTCAAGATCACTCTCAATACTTGCTTGCCCAGTTCATCATCACCGATGGCAAAGGCTACCTTCTTGAGGAGTCTGAATAACACCACCGTGGAGATTTGCGCTTTAAAATCACGACCAAACCAAACGGCAAGGGTACCAACAGTAATGGTTTTAGACTTTTCGCCTTCCTCAATGGTGATTTGGGTCAAGGGAATTGATTCCCGGAGATCGTCATCGACAGGTTCAGTCGGGCTCCAATTAGAACCATCCAACAACCGCGTGCAGGTACTTAAAGCACTGACAATATTGTTGAATTGGGAAGTCAAGTGGAAATGCAAACAAATATTGGCACACTTATCAACTGCCAGCATAATTCTAGTGATAACATGGTCATCGATAGCCTCACTGAAAACAGAAAACAACGTCGAAAACAACTTTGGCGAAACCGTCTCAAATAATGCATGATCAAATTGTCCGTCATCGTCGAGATTGACTGGAGCATCATCGTGACCACCCAGTTCAGCTTGGACGACATTATTCCATACATCATCAAACCATTTATCCGTACCATGGTGTTCTTCAGGCATAATGATTTCCCTGTCCTTAATGGAACTATAGATCTTACTCAAGTACCATTCGGGATAGTTTTGGCCATTATAAGTCCCCATCAAATTCCGTTGGTAATCAGTTAAAAGCATTTGCTTCTTAACTTGAGGGTTATGTAAATCGGTGTTAAGCATAATGATGGAATAGGACAACACAAACACTGAATCCCGGTCAGGACGCACGGGTTCTCTTCCTTCAACAACTTCAGGATCACATCCTTCATAACATTGAACGTATCTTTCGGCAAACAATTCAACAATCCGTTCAATCTGTTGTGATTCACCTGGAAGTCTAAAAGTCTTTAATAAGATTCGAATTGCTTCATCAACCCGCAAGTTAGTAAAGTCCATCAAGCCAATAAATGCGGTCAAAAGGTCCTTAGAGGTGGGCTTTGCCAAATATTCCCCCAATACCTTCTTATTCACTCTCCCCAGCTTTGAATAAAAGAATTCCGCCAATTCATGGAAATTGTTAGCATCGGAAATAAATCCGTGTTCGACAAGCTTGGCAATACCATCCTTTGGTTTATCATTGAATGCCTGGGTGCACTTAACAAATGCCGCCTTCCGATCACGGTTATCAAGTAAAGGATGACGAGCAGAATTTTTAACTGGATGACGACGGGAATGATCATTGATCGCCAACACCAACAGCAAGATCCCTTCCAAACAAATCGGAGGCACATTGTCGGTGGTTGTTAATGCCAGTTCAGGTAAGGCTAACTGACAAAGCTGTTCAACAACCTTGACTGCAAGATCCAGCTTGTCAAAATCACAGTCATAATTGACAAAGAGCCCGACAAAGAATGATCTTGGATTACGGGTCCATAATAATGATAACAGTTCAACCAATATTTCCTTAGCCACCCCAGATCTGATGGTAACCCGACTTTTAGAATTGGAGGTGCCTTCAGGAGGTTGAGTAGCGACAATGGATTCAAGAATCAACAGTAAAGCTAATTCTAATTGAGGCTTCAATTCATGGCCCATAACAATGGCTAAGGTGGTAAATAATTGCATCAGCGCCCGTAACAACGATGACAGTTCGGTGGTGGTAATTAACTGCAAGGTGTGTTTATAGACAGGGTCAGCTACCACGGAAAGAAGTGCAGGATGGCGAAGGATGTCTCTACCAGCAACTTCGATGGCGTTATTGATGAGCAGAAGGGCAAATACTCTGGTCAGTTCCATGTTTGAGTACTGGGAAGAAGGAGCAATCATCAGCACAAGAATAGTTAAAAAGTCATTGATGGCGAGGATACCAAATGGTTTTTCCAGTTCTGTGCTGTCATCAACTGGTTGTTCATCTTGTTGGGCCCCATCGGAAGTCTTAGTTGTATCATTGACTTCGTCGGTTTGTTCTTCGTCAATGGTGGAATCGGTAACTGATGTATCCACCACCGAGTCATCGCCAGGAGCTGCGCCCATGGTATCCTTTGGTAATGAATTGGGGTCAAAATGCACGGTTAAATCATCACCTCCGGTCAGAGTAGGGATTTCTGCCAATCTGGAAAAGATTCTAAACGCCATGGCTTCCATTGCCATTTCAGCGGCTCGTCTCAACACTTCACTTCGTCTCTTATTGATGGCAAGAGACCAACACACTTGTACCACTTCCAGGATCAGTTCATTGGTTAATAAATTTGAGAGAGGCAGCTCCAAAATGATCTCTAATAATCTCAACACCTTTAACAACACTGCATCATCCAAATTTTGATCGCCTTGTTCAAATCGACAATTACAGAGAGCACTTGCCACTTGAATCAATGCTTGTTGTAAATTTATCAGTTGTAAACTGATGATTTGGAATGTTAAAAATTTTGACACCGCGTTAAGTGCTAACCCGGTGATGTGGCCGGAGGTAGTGGGGGCCTTGATCACCATTAAGAAAGGTTGTAAAAGCGTCAACGAATCAAGAGTATGAATGTCTTCAGTGGTGGTCAATATCAGCCGTAATTGGATGAAACTCAGCGTCAATGGATCTCCTTGAGGATTGCCCCTCGTGGTTGCGGCATTAGCCCGACCATTGGAAATGAACTCATCATCATCACCAAAAAAATCACCACCAAGGAATGCTGCCACCCCTCCAGTATTTCTATGAGTTTTCCTCATTGCCAGCAGTAACGCTATGCATTCATGAATCACAAGGGTGGTTGGATCAAGAGAAGGGCGCATCGTCCCTGGGGCCTCCCCTGTCGTCGATCCAGTTATAGTTCCGGGTAGCAGTGCATTAGATCCAACCCCTACACCACCAAGTGTAAACAAATGGTTCTGCGCTGGCGTAGGCAGCTTAAACCTGTTCAGCATGGTGGTTAGTTATTGATACGTGTTGGTACAAAAAACGCGAGTAGGCCCTTAATGAGAGATAAACTTTGCCTTTGGGTGACAATGGCCACCAAAAATAATAATTGAATAAGGTAAATACGTGTCCTATTGTACGAGTATCCTTATTTGAATTGATGACAACTATGTACTTATGATAAGAGGGGTTATCGACGACAGCTAGGTGATCGTGGGTCTGATTATGTCATCATGGGGGACATGCCGATGTCATAACATCCCAATGCTAAATTTGTCTTGAATAATATGATTTAAATGAAGTGTATCCCAACTTCCATTCCTTTTGTTGCATTTTCTTTGAAAACACGTCGAAATCATTCTTTTGTAATTTGCCAAGGTAAAGCTCAGTGGGGATGGCCACCATGTATGGGGTGAAGATGACATCGGGGATCCCTCTCTTCCACTTTTTCAGTTGACTTGAAACCAATTTATCATCACTCAATTCCTTGGTGACGGTGGCGATTTCGGTTTTGATTTCATTCAACTTCTTTCTTGCGGTTAACAAATGGTCATTGGCGGTGACGGCGGTATCAAACACGACATTTTTAAGTTTATCTTGAATTTGCTTTTGTTGATCACCATCGGAGATATGTCCTTGAACCAATCGAAGGAGTTGTTCTTGAGAAACATCATATTTGGTCATGAGATCAACGGGTAAGGTCACTTTATTTTGAGTTTTGGCATAATATTGCATCCCCAAGATCATCAGGGATACTGCCGTGGCTTGACCAATATGAGCAGCAACATCCAGTACTAACCCTTGAAGAGAAGTCAGTTGTTGTAAAAGTTTAATCACCGATGGCGCAATCAGAGGAGAAAGTAACACTGCTTGCGTTTGATAATTAAGTTGGGAATAAGTACCTTCGCCATATGAACAAATGTCATTGGTTGTTTCCATGACACCGCCATTCAAAAACCGTTTTCTCGTTTGAAGAAATCGATGAAAGTATTCAATATCCAAATTCAATCCTTTATCCAATCCATCCTTTAATAAAATAGCAATTGGTTCCTTTGGAGCCTCACCACCGGTAAACACTTTTTGTAATGTATCTGACCAAAATTTGAATTTCAAATCCAGTGTCAGCAATCCCATCAGTTTCAGCATTGCTGATGATGCTTTCGAAGCTACCAGACCAGTATTTTGACCCCCATCAGAGATTTTATTGATTTCAATATTAAATGCCCTAATTGCCAAAAATGTCGACCGAGCAGGTTCAGGGATATATTGGCCAAGGACATACAGGGACCGGTCATGGGTTTCGAGTAGTTTCAGGACATTTTCAATGGAATTATGCACCACCGCCGATGTGGTGGAATATCTATGGGAGATATTTATCTGTTTTGCCAAATGAGATCGAATCATTGTCGCTGACCAATCGATTGGGTATTGTTTGATGTCAAGTTGTGCGCATCGCTTGGTGGTGGTGGATGGATTTATTTTATAACGAGATTTTTGAAATCTACGGGGGTGAGGGTCTCACGTGATCCGCGCTGTGTCATAAAGTCATAAAATTAATTAACCAATGTATTCTATAATATCCTAACCCTAATGATCGCCATGGTCATCATCAGCTTCATCCGAAACGTTAAATAATTCTTCATTTTCGTCTTGAGGAATTTCCACTTCATAAATTAATCCTGTGGCCACATCATACATGAACCCCCAAACTTCGATGGTACCATCTTTTAATGCTTGAGCAGCCGATGGATGACGCTTGACAGCATAGACAGAGTTGATGACATTTAATTCCGCCAATACTTTTGCCTTTTCCTTTGGATCTTCAATTTGATTCAATTGTTTCAAGTTGTTTGCACGAACTTGCCGAATTGGGTTTAACCATAAATCCAAAACCCCGCCGATTTTCTTTGCTGATAATGATGCCCATACCCCCCCACAATCAGTATGACCACAAACGACGATTTTCTTTACTTTAAGTACGTCAACGGCAAATTGCACTGCACATTGACTCGAGATATCGGTGGCAGTGACGACATTAGCAACATTACGATGGGAAAACACTTCGCCCGGCATGCAATTTAAACATTGATCGCCCGCCCGAGAATCCAGACAACCAATCCAAAGGGTATGAGGTGCTTGGCCATTAGCATTTGATTCAAAGATGGTATTACCCCGATTATTCCGTACCGATTGGGCCCAATACCGGTTATTATTGATGTATTCTTCTTTGGTAGATGCCTTAGTAAGGGTAAATGGAGCCAGAGTAGTCATCAGGTATAATCTCCCTATTGTCCCCTTGGTTGATGCAATATGGATGTTTCGTAACAATTTAAAAATCTCGAGTTGGGAAGGAAATCAGGGGTTTAAAAAGGGGTTGATAACCTAGGTTGATAGGTGGTAATAAATAATTTTATCATCGATTTTTGATAATCTTATAAACTTGTACAGGTGAGATGATTGACGTCACCTTAACATTATGCATAATATCAACTCTCATAAATCGTAATCCAACACACATGGGCTGGAATTGGCAAGGATGGGTTAACTTCAATGATTAACTAAGCCTCAATGACGGGGTTCAATCCTCCATTCAATTATTTCTTGGTATATTAATCTCTAGTTTTGGCTATTGTTTTGTCATCTTTATCGTGGTGGTTGTCTATGCCAACTTTACTTGAATAAATGCATAATGACAGACGTCACCACCACCGAGGGAAACTCTCATCCATATGTCACCAGGCGGGTTTAAAGTGGGTAAATATCAACGGAATGTTCGGTGAATTACCACGGGGTTTAAATTATGAATCGGTTAAGTTGTCAATATTATCTTGGTATCAACGTGGGCAATTGTCATGGTCTTACCTATGTAATGGCCATGTAAATAGTCTATTTGAGACACGGTGGGTAGCCCCTGATTTCTTTTTTTTCTTGTTTAATCTATTTCTACAATTGTGGCATCGACATTTCCACAACCAAGATTAACTTAATTTTTTTTTTTTGTCCGAGCTGAGACAAAAATAAAATTTTGGGTGGTGGGTGGTAAACGTTGGGTTACTTTCGCAACAATTAATAACCTAGGGGAAAAAAAAAAAAAAAATCAAAACCAACGATTTCCACCATTTGCCCCACTCTAGAACTAACAGTAATAATCAATGCGGTGAGATGCCTAGTTCCACTTATCGGGGCTTTCCCACCAGGTAGATGATCACCTCATACAAAATGTCTCTTTAGGGATGAAATCACCCAACACCGGTTATTCTTCATCATCGGAAGCAATCTCGTCTTTACCCGGGGACATTATTCCCTCGATTACTCATTGCTTATACTGGTGATTAACATCATCGCTTTAGCATTGATTGATAAATTTGTCATCGCGACCGCATCGATTATGTAAGCGATTACCAATTATACCTTTTTGCCATCTCGATGATTTATCAACGGTTTAAATATCGACAGCTATTTGGGGGAGTCGAGGTTAAATTATCATTTGTTTATAAATTGTGATTTCATTCAAAGTTATATGTTTGATTATGGTTCCATCCATCCAATCATTTCTTCTAGCCTCTATCCGGGGGTTCCTTGGCCTTAAGGCCTTGTTCGATCCATTTCCTCATGCTTCCATCCCCTTCCATCGACGGTGGCGGGTTACGATGCAGGAGCTCAATCTCAATATATGAAAAAGTCATCAACCACCGCGACAACCCGTCAACTAGATCAATCATGGTGGCTGATACCAAATACTACGACCTCTTAGGGGTTGCAGCTGATGCCGATGAAAATGCTATCCGGAAGCTGTACCGTAAGCTTGCCCTTAAGTTCCATCCTGATAAGAACTCTCATCTTAGTCCCGAAGAGGCCGAAGCTAACCTGGAAAAATTCAAGGAAGCTACCCATGCTTATGAAGTGTTGAGTGACCTGCAAAAGAGACTGATTTATGATCAATATGGTGAAGAAGGTCTTAGTGGTCAAGGGGGTATGGGTGGTATGGGTGCCGATGATATCTTTTCTCAATTCTTTGGTGGTGGCTTTGGTGGTATGGGTGGGGGTCCTCCTCGTCCTACGAAGGGTAAGGATATCAAGCATCCTTTAGCTTGTACTCTTGAAGAATTATACAAGGGGAGAACGGCAAAGTTGGCGCTTAACCGGTCGGTGTTGTGTGCTTCTTGTTCTGGGACTGGGTCTAAGGATGGTAAGCTGAAGAAGTGTACCGGGTGTAATGGTATGGGGACCAAGTTTGTCACTAAGCAAATGGGTCCTATGATTCAAAGATTCCAAACCGTTTGTGAACAATGTCAAGGGGCTGGGGATATCATCGATGCTAAGGACAAGTGTGAAACCTGTAAGGGGAAGAAGCTCATTCAAGAACGTAAGATCTTACAAGTTCATGTCGATCCTGGTATGAAGGATGGTCAAAGAATCGTCTTTGCTGGCGAAGGGGACCAAGAACCAGGTATCACTCCTGGGGACGTCATTTTCATCATTGATGAACGTCCTAATGAACACTTTGTCCGTAAGGGTAACGATTTGTACCATGATTGTGAAATTGATTTGCTTACAGCTTTGGCCGGTGGGGAAATCTCATTCAAGCATGTGCTGGGTGACTACATCAAGCTCACTATTGCCCCCGGTGAAGTGATCTCCCCTGGTACTATCAAGGTTGTCGAAGGCCAAGGTATGCCCGTTTATAAACAAGATGCCAAGGGTAACTTATTCATCAAGTTCACCGTCAAGTTCCCCGAAGCTGGATTCGCTGACGATGCCAAATTGAAACAACTCGAACAAATCTTGCCTCCTCGGAAGAAGGACGAAATCCCTGAAGGCGCTGAAGTTGATGAATGTGACATGGTTAACCTCGACCCCAGAAAGCATCAAGCTCGGGGTGGTCGGGGCGAAGCTTACGATTCTGACGATGAAGATGGCCAAGGCGGTCCTGGGGTCCAATGTGCATCACAATAGGTATGGGGGGAGTAGCATAGGTAGATATAATGAATATAATATGATTTGGGCCGGGGTTGTTTTATTAATATTTACCGTCAATAATGGTGATGGCATTGCCCTTGACATAAACGTCGTCTCCATCAATTCTCACCTTGACATGACCATCTCTACCAACTTGACGACCTTGACGAATTGAAATCTTGGGTTCATCCCTCTTAGCGTGATGAACAACATAGGCACCAACTGCTCCGGAACCGGAGCCACAAACGGGATCTTCAGGTACCCCTGTCGCCGGAGCCAAATTCCGTAATTCATAACTACCATCTTCAATTTGGCCAAAGAGTTCAATTCCTGTCCATCCATACTTTTGTGATAAGTCAGTAATAATCCCCATATTTGGTTTAGCCGAAGAAACAGCTTCGCCATTGACTAATTCAAAGCATGCCCATTTGGGACCATCTTCAATCAATACCGAAGTACCTTTGATTGAACCAGGGGAAACGCCAATTGCCAGTTCAACTTGTTCATGAAGATCACTATCAATAGTACTAAACTTATAATAAGGCAATTGGAACTCAATTCCTTCATCATCAGTCGATAATTCCACCAACCCTGCCCCACACTCTTGAATGATCTTCCCCTCATCATTAGGTTTAATTAATCCTGCTTCTAACAAAGCATAACAAGTACCAATGGTGGGATGACCAGCAAATGGCAATTCTTCACCTGGGGTAAAGATTCTTACTTTATAACTAGCCTTGTCATTAGTAGGTTTGATGACAAACGTGGTTTCGGAAAGGTTAGTCCAATTGGCCATGGCTTGCATTTGTTGAGTCAGCAAATCATCAGCATCAAAAAACACCGCCACGGGGTTACCCTTGAACGGCGTCTTGGTAAATACGTCCACTTGTTTAAATAAAGGCATTTTGTAGCGGTGATCAATACATAGTCAATTACCCCTCCATTTATATAATGCGGTGTGCGACAGCATGAGTCAGATCACAACGGGGCTACAGTCATTGACAACATTATTTTTTTTTTTAAACTATATTACAATTATCATTAATTCATTTAAGCAACAATGTTAAGGAGGAAAGAAACCCCAACAACCCCAATGACGGCGGCACCCTTCTTCCAAGAGCCAGCAGCGTCAAGACCAACGGCACCGTTGGAAGTAGACGAAGAAGAAGAAGTAGAAGAAGACTTGGATGCAGAAGCGGAGCCAGAACCAGAGGCCTTGGCAGCAGCAGAGCCAGAAGCAGAGCCGGAACCAGAAGCTTTAGCAGTAGAGGCACCAGATTTGGCATCAGAAGCAACCGACTTGACATCAGAAGCGGCAGCACCAGCACCCGAGGTAACGTGAGAAGCACCATCAGTGGCCACGGATTTAGCATCCGAAGCAAAGTTTTCGGCACCAGAAGTAATGTGAGAAGCAGCATCAGTAGCGACAGACTTAGCATCAGAAGCAAAGTTTTCAGCACCCGAAGTAATGTGAGAGGCAGCATTAGTACCGACGGATCTAGCGTCAGAAGCAAAGTTAATGGCACCCGAAGTAACATGAGAAGCAAAGTCGGTACCAAAGTTAACGGCACCCGAAGTCAAATCATTAAAGCCATTGACGGCACCAGAGGTGATGGCATCACCAACTGACACGGCACCACCAGCAATATCACCAACAACATTGGAAAGGTCTCTTTGAATGGCGACGTCTCTTTGGAAAAAGTTAAACATGGTTAATTTGTTTATAAATTGCCAGGCAATTCCATGCTATATATACTTGACGGGTACATGAGTCTCCGCCCCAAAATGAAAAAATAAAAAAATGACGCGGGCTCAGCGAGGGGTTACGTGACAATTGATTGGTGGTGTTACGTGCCTTACAGGGTAACGAATAAATGGTACAGGAATCGACAACGGCCACTTCGCAGGTTGAGGATAGGTATAGGATTAGTCATTAGTTATACCTCTAGGCCAGATGCATCGTGGATTCTGCCAAGAGTTATCTTGCTGGATATGGGGTATATTTACATATTCTACGCACCGATCGTTTGTTTTCGCAGCTGGTCAAAATAAAAAAAAAAAAAACAAAAAGAAACAAAAAGTGATCCAAATTTTTTGAGTGGCGCGAATAATGTGGCGTTGCCCAGGAAAAGATGACCATAAGGCAGTAGTATTGAAGAGGCTGAGAAAAAGGTACCGTATTATGACCTCGGTAGATGGGTGGTTAAATTTAGCTTGAGCTATAATTATCCCCTCGCCGTTGTTAGCTCAGCGTCATCAATTCATCATTCCCTTCGTTTGTGCACGGTCCCCTATTCTTTATTACCGAGTATGGATATGAAATATCCGACACTAAAATAAACCTCCAATAGGAATTTGATTTTGAAACTTGAGAGGAAAAAAAAAATAAAAAAAAATAAAAAAAATAAAAAAAAAACTAGTAGAACAAAAACAAAAAAAAAAAACTACGACAACGTAGACTTTGATCACATAATTATCCTCGTGATAACCTTCATAGGGTCCATTTTGAAATTTTCGCGTTCGAGGCTTTGGGTTTGAGATATTTGAATTTCCGACCGAGCAAATAAATAAAGCCCTGAGGGGTGGTTTAATTGCCTTGAAACTGATGACAATGCATGGGTTTCATTCGACCCACTTTGGTGGCTGGTTGCGTACATGGCTGGTAGTAGGTGGGGTAGTTTTAGGCTTTAACGAGATTCGCATTTTAATTTCATATTTGTGGTGGAAATAGATGATCGGGGATTGATGGAAAAATACGTAACGACAATTGTCGTATATGGTTTTTTTTCGGTACTAACGGTTATTCTTGCATATAATCAATTTAATCGTCGCCAAATTAAACCAATCACTTTATAGATGATTTAATTACCATAATTAACTGGACGACGTCTTGTTTAATATTCTTGATTGTATGAGATTTTCTTAGCCGCTATCTAAAAGATAACTCTTCCACTTACCTTATTAGGTAATTCGTTCCTGAGCCACTTCATATATAGATTCATCGCCATCACTAATAATCAGCTATCGAAATGTGTGGCAAAGAATCTCAATGTTGTGGTGCAAAGTGCAAGTGTGGGTCGTCGTGCCTGTGTTCGACTACTTGTAACACCACCAAATTATAGTGATGAATATTAATTTAGTCAATAAAACAAAAAAAAATTAAAAATTAAAAATTAAAAAATTAGTGTCATAATCATCACATACATTCAATTCTAGTTAACCTACTTGGCACCAGCAATTTCCTTCTTGATGTTTTCACCCAATTCAGGAGACACCTTGGAGAACATGGCAATGACCCGTTCTTGGATGGCCTTGTCGGCACCAGCAGCGTGGACACCAATGTTGTGAGCCAAAGTCTTGGCTTGGTTGGTTCTTTGGAACACCTTGTACAATTCCTTGGGTTGTTCAAAGTCCTTGTCAGTGGCAGTCCAGGTAAAGGGGGTAACGGCACCTTCCCAAACTTCTTGGTCTTGGATACGACCAGATTGGACAACGGTAACGGGAACGTTGGTGGCCAAGTAGTTAGGAGCAGACCCCAAGTTACCGTTAACGGTCATAGCACCATCTCTTTGGTGAGGGTTGTAAAGAGGAGCCTTAGGGGTGTTAACGGGGATTTGAGTGTAGTTGGTACCCAATCTGTGACGGTGGGTATCAGGGTAAGAGAACAATCTCGATTGCAACACGGGATCAGCGGAAGCTTCCATGTAAGGAACGGTGTGAGAAGGAGAGAAGGCAGCTTGTTCAACTTCGGCAAAGTAGTTCTTAGGGTTTTCGTTAAGGGTAAACTTACCGAATCTTCTAAGAGGGAATTGAGCGTGAGGCCAAGTCTTGGTCAAGTCGAAAACGGACCAGCCAATCTTTTGAGCTTGTTCCTTGGTCATAACTTGAATGTAAGCAGTCCAAGAGGGGGCATCACCCTTGGCAATAGCCTTGAACAAATCTTCTTGAGCCCAGTCGGGGTTAGAACCAGCAATCGACCCAGCTTCTTCATTGTTCAAAGTCTTAATCCCTTGGTTAGTGATAAAGTGAACTTGAACATAGTGCCATTCACCCTTCTTGTTGTACCACTTGTAAGTGTGACCAGAGTAACCGTTCATGTGTCTGTAAGAAGCAGGAGTACCTCTGTCAGAGAACAACACCATAACTTGATGGACGGATTCTTGGTTAGAAGTCAAGTAATCCCAGAACATGTTAGCATCCTTCAAGTGGGTTTGAGGGTTTCTCTTTTGAGTGTGGATAAAGTGAGGGAACTTGGTAGGGTCTCTGATAAAGAAAACGGGGGTATTGTTGTAAACCAAATCCAAGTTACCTTCTTCAGTGTAAAACTTGGTGGCAAACCCTCTAGGGTCTCTGGCGGTATCGGCAGAACCCAATTCCCCACCAACGGTGGAGAATCTGGTGAAAATCTTGGTCTTCTTACCAACCGATTCCAAAAACTTGGCACCACAAATATCGGTAATATCATCGGTAACTTCAAAATACCCATAGGCACCCGACCCCTTGGCGTGGACCACTCTTTCGGGGATTCTTTCTCTGTCAAAGTGAGCCAACGAATCAATCAAGTTGAAGTCTTGCAATAACAAGGGACCATGGTTGCCAATTCTTTCCGAATTGAACACGTTGTCGGCGATGGGTTGACCGTTAGAATTGGTAAATACAGGGGCCATTTTTAAGGTATGTACTATATCGAGACAAACCGAGGGGACAATTCCACTTATATAGTATTCACGCGCACCCCACTACGCCCGTCGCAGCAACCACTAAGATTATTGTATTTTGTCATACATATCCATCATCCTCGGACCTAGGTGCAGGCTACCCCACTAAAACTGGCATAAGCACGGGTAACAGCGATGACAATTGGTGATGGTTGGAGGATACTATGATGATGTTTGGGTATAGTGATGACTATTGATTAATTGATATTGGTTATTATCATTTAATTATTGTTTTTTATCATTTTAAATCGTCGTCGTCACAAAGTTTTTTTTTAAAATTTAAGGGCTAGGTTATGATATTTTTTGTCAGCAAAAACTGTGGCGTCAATGACCCGGGGTAAATTATTTTGATAAAAATGGTAGAAAGATCCAGGAAATCGGGAGAAATAATTAAATAAAAATAAAATTTTGATGGATAACTACCATAGCCGTCGGTAAAAATTTATAAAATTCTGGTATTTTTCCTATAAAATCGATATCGTATCAAAGGGAATCCCTTTCAACCGAGGGTCAACTATAACCACATGCAACCTCGGAAACTACCACACGGGGTAGGGTAATATCACACAATGAGGAGGGGGGGATTGCCTGTTTGGGATAATGCGGCTCGTATTTTTTCACTCATACCCTTACGCACTATTCTAGATTTAGCTTTGATTTGTCATTTATTTCGAGACTGATATCAGGGGTTTGAAAATTGCATGGTGCGATATCTCCGCAATGGTGCCATTATTGAAAAACGAATTTCTAACAAAAACTACTGACATCACCTTGATGGTGAAATTGGTAACGTGACCACTATAATGGTTATCGAGTACTGGTTTTGTTCAAAACCTCGATTCGGTGATATGGATCAATTGCCGATATCTGCGAAGTGTCACCGTCAACCTTTGCCAGCAAATAGATGATGATTTGACTTTGATCCATCGATGATTTAAAAATCGGTTTATTAATTGTCGGTAAAGTTTCGTTTATTCAGGGGTTAAACTTTACCCCGATAAAGCGGAGTTTGTCCGATGTCCCCATGACTACTCGTCATCACTCGAGATTTCAATCACCAGCGGGTGATTTAACGATAACCCATCAATGGTTCCCTTACGGATTGCTGCTTGAAGGGTTGGAGATTCACACTGTTGATTTTGGAAGTTAAATGGTGGTTGTGGTGGTGGAGGCGGTGGAGGTAGCGTCAATGGCATCAATGCTGGTTTTGGATCATTTGACCCTTGAAATGGTGATTTGATTGGGGAATTACTTTTTTCACTGAAAAAGGAATCAAGGTCGGATTGACCCCTTTGCAACGGTGGTTTCTTTTTCGGGGATGGTTTTCTTCTCCTTTTGGTCGGCAGTTCTGGTGGTGGTGATTGTGGCCGTTTGGCACACATATTAAATGCATCCAACGTCTTATAAGGACTTTTCACCTTACGTTGGTTCTCAAGATTCTTTCGATATTCTTGTTCTAAACTTGGATCAACCCAATTGATCAATTGTTGCGGGATGAATACGAATTCTTCATCAGAGGGAGGTTTGGCGAGTCTTGTTTCCAGGGCTTGAGGGAATCTTTCAAATAATGCATGACATTTATAAACCAAGCATAAATGATGGACTCCTTCGATGGTTTTTTCTCCCTGGATCGAGAATATCGATTTATCCAACCCTAGCTCTTGTCGATGGCTAATACACAAGAAGATAATTGATTTGATTGAATGCCAATATCCTTCCCAGATAGTATAACTCAAGCGATCATCATCATCATCGTTTAATAATTTTTGATGATCAATCGTATTTGGTGGTAGGCATACCAATCTCGTAATGCCAACTTGATGATTCATATTCATTCGAGGGATAAATTGGATGACGTCTTCTTTAAAGCTTATTCCTGGAGGTAACGTAACCAATTGATGGTCAATTCCCGACATCGTGGCTTTGGTAAACATGTAAAGGGACTTGGCGATGATGGGGGCAAGATAGAGTAAATAAAGGTCGACATCCAATTTGATATCATCTGCTCCCGTGACTAATCGACCAAAGATGTGTCGATTATGCTGTTGAATCGTCGATTTAAGCACCTGATCAACTGTAGCAATGGCATCATCATTAGGTTTAGGATATAATAATCCTTGGAACACATCATCACCATGATGATAATGAAAACATTTACTCGTCATTAATGCAATATCGATGATATCATCATCATCAAGTTGCTTCTTTTTCATCATTAATGATTGTTTCACAAGCCGACGATGAGCTGGAGTGCCCCAGATGGCCAATCTCATGGCATTTTTAATTCCGATTCGTTCAGCACCCAATGAATAGTCACCACCACGTAATGATGCTAAAAATATTAGTCGTTGTTGATCAATACCAAACAATTGATGAGCATCATCGATATGCACCGGAGTCACCCAATAATGATTGGAAGTCCCCACTTTATTGAGTTTATGAGGAGAATTACCCATGATATCGGCGGGGTATTTGTTAAAGTTTCGTAATACTTTGGTAGCCCCAAATACCAATACATCCAGATCATTAGTGATGACATAATCCACCACCCCCCATTTCTGAAACATGGCACATTGAGCTTCAGCTTCCCCTGGAGCTTGAAAATAATCGATATTTAGTAAGCGGAAATGGGCTTTTAACCTCCGTACACTGGCGATATCTTCTTGCCAATCATCACTACTAGAATGGATAAAGTGGTGATAATCAGCATTCCAATCCAAATGACCCGAACCATCATTACGAAGCTTCAGAGGTTTAAATTTGCCATCAAATACCACCACTACCCCCACTTTAAGTCGTAATAAATTCATCACTTTAATTTCCATATTGCGATCACCATGATCACCTTGAAGAAAGATATAAGCATCGATGGCCACCAAGGGGAATCGATGATATTGATGGATAAATTCAACCACAAATTGTTCTAAGGTGATCCTAGGACGAAATGCTGGTGATAGTTGGTCCCAGAGACCGGCAATCCCCATGGATAGTGGATGATTGGCGACGCGATCATTGTGCGCGTCGATAGATGGTATCATTGATCACTACTGCATCCATTAACACATCATGAGGTTCAGTAGGAATGTCTTCAACCAATTGACAACCAAGTCCCACCCCGACCAAATAAGGAAGTGAATGATGGTGATGATGATAAACATTGAAGAATTCATCGTAGTAGCCTGCTCCATGACCGATGCGATGACCATCGATGGTAAATGCCACCCCAGGAACGACAATTAAATCAAGACCATGATAAAGACCATCTTCACCTTGTAATGGTTCTAATAATTGATACTTTCCTTGAGGTTTCAACTCTTCAACCGCTTTCATCGATGGAAGTTCAAGCATGGTCATATGGTTACGTTTACGTCCTGGAGCCAGTTCCGAGATACACCGGGGTAAAAACACCCGTTTATCATGGTTAAAACATTCGGAAATGATTTGTTTGGTATGAATTTCCGCCGCCATGTTCATGAATACCCCCACTCGTTTAGCATTGGTGAATTGAGGCAATTGGCAGAGAGTTTTCGTCACCAATGATGATTCATCAATAACCACCTGATGAGGTAATTGACTTAATTTGGACTTGATCGATTTGCGTAAGAGTTGTTTGTTCATTTAGTTTGCTACCCACACTTGAGGTGATTGGTGATCTGGTGATGATGGGGGGTAGATCGATAAATGACTCGTGTCCTTTTTTGTTCACGTGATCAATATTCATTTCCGAGTCACATTTCTACTCGAACGCGTAATCAAGTTACCCCGCGTAATCATTTCAAGTCTTTTTTTAAAAAATTGTTGGTTAAGCCTTAGGCTTACGGTTAAAAATAATTCACCATCATTTGTTGTCCATTTTTGTGATTGATTCCCAATTGAGGCACTTTTGGGAAATACCGGTATTTTTCATGGGGGATTTGTATTCAATGCACACCACCGTCATTGCTCTCTTATTTGGTACCGTTCTTGCCAAGGTTACACCCAAATATGCCTCATCATTCCCACGGGTATAACCCCCTCCCCCACTAGTGGAGAACATCAATGGTGATACAAAAAGGGCGTGGGGTGTGATCCCAGTTAAAATCAAACCAATTAATCATCATAGCCCATGCGTGATGGTAACGGGTTAAACAATTGGAACAAGGGGGCTAACAATAGCAACAATCGGGACCATATTTATCACCATGTATCCCTTCACCTTGAATAGTGGGCACGCATTCCTCAACATCCGCATAACCCATTTACGACGATCGCAGTAAGATGACAAAATTGTTTATCGACACAAAAACTAACCACCAACAAGGTTTGTTGATAATATTAACAATAACGAGGGGTCACCCATTGATTGACAGATGGCCCCTCTATTAAGGGGAGTGGGGGTCAACTTTTACCCTCATTTTTCTTGGGAACCTCTATTGTTCATACATTGTCATATCTTGCAAATACGGTAAAACATTCCCTGATGAAACGTAGACGAAGACGATTATAAAATTAAGCGGACCGCCGACACTTGATAATTCTTTACTGATGAGATGATCAGTCTATGAAACCCCCGTCGAGGAATATACCAAGCTCTGATGGGGATATAGCCATAACCATGGGGAACATACCCGACGTGATATTATTGTCGGTGGTTAACGTTTGTGTCCCCTTTCACGTGAAGGGAAGCACGTGATTTGGGGAAAATGACGTGATCGGACACCGATATCGAAGTTATTTATTTTTCTTATGACTTTTTTTTTTTTGTATTATTTTTGTTGGCGTTAATGTACAAAATGAAGGGAAACTTTGGGAAGGGTTTTTCTTTTTAAAATTTTAGTAAGTTTTTAGCTAACGAGAATATATGAAAACTTAAACGATGTGTTAGAACTTTTTTTTTTCTCGGCGGTGATTCCCCTCCCCCCTTTCGACCGTTCCCCTCCTCATCGTCGAATGATATCAGGGGGGTTCGGTGTCAACAATGCGCTTTCGCCGATGATGGCGAATAATTTATCCGCTCCGTGAGCAAAATGCCGCGTTAATCTCATTACAAAACTTTTTATTAATGGACTTATCGTCACGTGATGAGGCGTTCCCCACCAAAACTTTTTACCACTAAAAAAAAACAAAAAAAAAACATACATAGCCTACATTACACTAACATAGAGGAGCATACGTCCTCGAGCTCCCGAAATGCACCCCCCCTCCGTACACCGTTTATAGATAATCACCCCATTCGTTTCATTAGATAAACCAATCAAAAGTTTGTCCGATACTGATGGGGTCACTTTCCTATTTTAGTAGTAATTCCGCATTGTGATGTTACTAATCTGGTTTTATGGTGACATTATACAGTACGAGGCTACCCTAAAAAATTTTTTTTTTCCCAAGCGGCAGGACTTTTTACATGAGCAGGCTCCCCCACCACTTCCGCTCATGCTTTTGAGTTAAAATAATTACTGCATCGTCCCAAGATGATAGAGCCGACCCAACCACCCCGGTGACCCCGTTAAATCACCCATAGTCAGGGACAATCGGGAGTTAAGCGCCGTAATTTTAACTTTATAACTCGATATTATGTCGGCTTTCACCACTTTTTGAGAAAAACAACGATCAGATTTACAACCACGATGCATAACAGGCACAAAGGTGCCGTGTGGGGGTCGACTCCAGAAAAAAAGCATTCTGTGGAGGAGAAAATGTTGAGCAAACAATTGTAATAATGGGAAAATAATCACTCGATTATAGTTGATCGATTCAATTTAATTTCATGGTTTAATTTTTAAAATCAAAAAAAAAAATCTGGTGAGGAGATTTGAGGTTACAACTAAAAAAAAAAAGGTAACATTTCGTTTAAATTGTTTATTGCTGTTGATGACACAATTATTTTTTTGTGTGCAAGGCAAACCAAAATTCAAAGTTTGTGACATTTTACCAATATGAACTTTCCCCCACATTAACTAGGATAGCGTGGGGATGCACCTCACAAGAGAAATTGTGATCCCCCCCCCCCCATCTAAAAACTACAAATAGTGGGGGGATCCTCCCCAGTTTTTTCGATCACCTTTTACTAATGACTACTGAATCAAAGTCATCAGCGAGATCAAGCGTTCTGAGCGTTACCAAGAGTAACTTTGAAAAAGCCGACGTTTCATACATTGAAAATGGTGGTGAACCGGAAGTGTTTGAAGAAGTGCCCAAGTATCATAATCTTCCTGATATCTTACAACATATGACTCAAGAAGAACTTCATAAACTCGATAGAAAAACGGTGATGAAGATTGATTTGCGGCTTATGCCCATGCTTATTGTCATTTATATCCTTAATTATTTGGATAGAAACAATATTGCTTCGGCCCGGTTAGGGGGCATTGAAAAGGATTTGGGATTACATGGTTCTCAATGGCAAACCATCATTTCTATCTTGTTCGTTGGGTATATTCTTATGCAAGTGCCGGCCAATTTACTTTTGGAAAAGATGGGGAGACCTTCTCTTTTCATTTCCGTTGTTATGACTTGTTGGGGGATTATTTCTGCTTGTACTGCTGCTGTTCAATCTTATGGTGGTCTTATTGCCATTCGGGTATTATTAGGGATTATTGAAGCTGGGTTCTTCCCCGCCGCCTTGTTGACACTTTCTCAATGGTATGATAAAAAGTCTCTTACCGTTAGAAATGCCGTTCTTTATGCTGGGTCCTTATTATCGTCGGCATTCTCGGGGCTTATCGCTGCTGGGATCTTGAATAACTTGAACATGCACAAAGGGATCGAAGGCTGGAGATGGTTATTCATCATTGAAGGGTGTATCACCGTGTTCATCGTGCCTTTTGCTTATTTCATTTTACCTGATACTCCTCAAAACACCAAGTTCCTTACTGAAGAAGAAAGAGCCATGATCATTTGGAAATTGGAACAAGATACCGGGTCTAAGGATAATGATTCTGGGGTGCTGGCAGTTCAAGCGATGAAGCTTGCCTTCAGTGATATCAAGGTTTGGTTTGTCACCGCAATTTTGTCATTCTTGGTGGCTGCTTGTGGGGTTACCAACTTCTTCCCTACTTTTGTCGGTACTTTAGGTTATGGTAGAGTCAAGACGTTGTGTATGACTGCTCCTCCTTATTGTTGTGCCGTTGTTGCCACGTTTATTTGGTCGCTTCATGCTGATAAGACCGGGGAACGTCTTTGGCACATCATCATCCCTCTTTGTGTGGCAATGGCTTCATTTATCATTTGTGTGTCGACGTTGAACACCGCTGCTAGATACTTTGCCATGTGTATCATGTTACCGGGTCTTTACTGTGCTTTCACCACCATTTTAACCTGGATGTCCAATTGTGTCCCTCGTCCTCCTGCTAAGCGGGCTGTGGCTATTGCGTTTATGAATTGTATCTCCAATTCCACTTCGATTTGGAATGCTTACTTGTACTACCTGCTGGCCGCTCCTCGGTTTGAAGTCGCCTTCATTTGTAATTGCGTCTTCTTATTCGTTTGTATCGTGTTGACGTTTGTATTGGCGTTCCTCTTACGGAGATACAACAAACAAGTCCGTGAAGGCACTTATAATTGGGAAAGAGAGCTTGGTGCAGGTAATACTGGGGAAGACATCGACCCTAACTTCAAGTTTTTGATTTGATGATAATGTTACGTTTGATTTTTATAGTTTATTTTGGATGGATCGGAATAATTAGTTTAGTTGATTTGATAACATATAGATTGAATTTTATGAATCAACAATGACGATCAAAAAGTAAAAAGGAACATACTCCTCTCCGGCGGGGAATCGAACCCCGATCACGCGCGTGACAAGCGCATATACTAACCGTTATACTACCGAAGAATTGATGATGGCGATTTTGGTGGTGAATTTTGCTTCCTGGTTTGGAACGATGGTTGGTGATATCATTGCGTGGTTTGAAACCCTTGGCTAGTGAACGAACATATACATTGAAATAAACTCTTGGCTGCGTAGTGGTGGGTTACTAACCACACACAGAAGAATTATCTGCACGAACGTTTAACGTTAATCGATACCGTTTCCTCAACCCAGTAGTCATACGCCGTACCGAACTGTATAACTTTATACGACATTTGGTAGCGACGTTATTGGGTGCTAATGTACCATTTACTATCGTATCCCGTGAAATTATGGGGGTCGACAAAGGTCGAATTGTGACGTCATAACTTTAACAGTCAATTATCTTTACTGATGTTTTCCTTTCCATTCCTTTTTTCAACTTTTATAAAATTTTTTCAAAAAATGATACAATTTATTACCCCCCTCGTTCGAGTTCCCAAAACCTGTATTTTTCTAATATAAATATTCATAAAACCTTTCTAATTTATCTCTATGCTGTTTATATTCTTCAGCCTCATCCAAGGCATTAGCCAATTCCCGACGATACACATGACGAAACTTTCTCGGAATAAATTGCGGCAGTTGTCTCAATAAATGGGCCTTTGCAATGGCAATTTTCCCTGGAGAATCGACATTATCTTCAATGATGGATATATCAAGCAAACACCGAGTCTTTGTTTTATTTTCCCGGACGTTTTGTCGACGTTTAAGTAGATATAACATTGACAACACGATGATGATGAAAAATGCCTTGATTGCCCAATTTTTAAACCACACCACTGACCCCAGACTAAATTGCATGATATAAACCTCTAGATATACCGCAGTGGTACTGGTAACCAAATGGTGAAGCATTTCCCCGGTTACGTAATCATGGGGGTATCGGCCCAGATTAAGATCATTAACATTGACTTCGACTTGATCATCGATCAGCTCTAACTTGGCATTAACGGTATCGACGTCGTCAAGCCAACTAGTTGCAGATAACCAATCACTGTTTTCTAATAATGACACGGTGTTATTGATTAATAGCTGGCGATGGCTTTTAAGACGATCTTGGCCGGTTGTATTGTTCATGGTGGGATGCGCGCTACAATTTATGGTGGTGCTAATTATGAGGGGGGATGATTAGATGAAGACCAAACCACCCCATTATTATTATTATTTTTTTTTCCGAATATTTTACTTAGGGCCAAAATTAACAATGGGACAACACACTTTTTTTTTTTTTATTTGTAATATCCCTTATATCAAATGGTAAGGTTTCCCCATGGTTTTTAACCTGGAGGTTAACGGGTTGCGAAGTGGGACCAAATTAACAACCGCCGCCTCTGTGATACTTTTAAGAATATAAAGCCAGCAGGGGTCACCGCGATAATCAATGGCCTTTTATGTCGTTGGTGGTCCGGTGCCAGGGATTTATACTGAACAAGATGTGGCATCAGTCGATGGCCAGGTCCATAAATTTGCAACCCTTGGTGCTGCTCAATTATATATTGATTATCGCAGTGGCCACAAAGGAAATATCGCCATTGAACGAGTTTATATCGGCGCCACTAGTTTTGGAGACCCCACCTATTTTGTCCCCTGCTGTGGATTTTCGGTATATTTTGGAACCAATAACCCCAATAACATTGCCTCGTCCATCGATGAAGTGGATAATTTAGAAGTGAATTTACCCAGCTTACTTCGGTCCTATCTTTGGGGGGTATTATATTGTCTTAAAGTGATTCATGAACGATTAATTTATAAGAAATTCCGGGGGAAAACCGTGGTGTATGTTCCCCTGCCTCTGGTGGTGGATATCATGACCAATTCGGTGTGGAAATGGCAAAGTCAACTGCTGGTGGCCAATGTTGATTTAACTCGAGAAATCGCCGCCATCTCCGCTAATATTAACAATCATTATCAACGTCTTGGATGGGGAGAACTCGAATTCAAGTACATTCCGTTAAATGCCGGTCATCAGGCAGTGGAGGTGGCCAATCGAATGGCACATTCCGGAGCTAGCCGAATGGGATTGTATGAGATCAGATTTAATTAATTGCGTGATATTGTTACTGATTACGGTTTGCTTGACGACGACCCGTCACCGGAACACGCCCCTGATCGATGCGCGCGACCATAGGGGCATGTTTCACTTGGAGTCGCAGGGGCAGGATTTTTTTTTTTTTTCAAGGTAAACTTTACTGATCGAGGGTATACTACTACCTCCGTTAGTCTAATATACCATAATTAACTTTATTGTCAATCTGGGTAATCACTCATCCTTTTTGCACACTAATCACCCCTTTCGGCTACTCCCCCACCCCCTACTACTACCACCACCACCACCACCATTACCACCACCACCACTATCGGGTGGTATATCCCCTCGGTTAATTGCCCTATCTTATCAATTGCTATCTCAAACTTGTAACTTTTGATTAAACGTGACCTCTCGCACGCTTTCATCAAGACAAAAAAAAAAAAAAAATATTACCATTGACGCGAATCCCCTACGTCATTATACAGGGTGACTCGAACGATTGTGAGTCTTTAATGGCAATAGCCACAGCTTTTACTGTGGAAAATACCATTAAAACTAAAGGTCACCCACTTACTACAACTAGTCAATGGTGGTGTTTCACCCCTATATGTCGCTGGTGGGTTGTCGACCCCCATGGTCATCACCATTTCCTGTTCCGACCGTCCCAATCTTAGTGTCTGAGATTATAGTGATAACGTGCATGATACACACCGGACACCATATAAACTTACCCTCCTTCCCCACATTTGTCAATTTTTTTTCTACATTGATTTTATTTCAATTTCCCCTGATCTCAACGTGGAAATTACCAATGGCTTCAAACTGTGGTAAACCTTGCAAGTGTTCTCTGTTGCAATATACCTTTGCTAATAAGTGCAAATGTGGTCTGGCTGCTTTTAAGTGTGCTGTATGTGGTCGAGTACTGTGTTTTTTTAACAAATGACCGGGTGCCGATGATGGTTGTTTTATATTAGGCTGGTCCTGATTTTATCATGCATATTTTGGTTTATTTCTTCCTATTCGTTTGGTGGTTGTTGGAACCATTTCTGTAGTAATAAAAATATATCGTTTAAATTGAGGTGATTGTCAATGAATACTTTACGGTTAATTATCAATTATTGCCGGAGATGGAATTAGTCAATTCAAGGGTGACTACTATCGTCTCCCCCCCCATCCCCCCGAAAAAAGGTTTAAAGTGGATTAGGATTTATAGGGGGAGAGGGAGGGGGGGTGGTGGCAGTCGCGGGGGGCAACTTAGTTAGCAACGTTTACTCTAGTGACAGAAACGGACAATCAATTAAAATAAAAAAACACCACAAAAAAAAAAACTATTTATCCCCAAAGGACTTATCTACGAATCACCATCTGCGAGGGGATCGTATCAACGCAATCGAAGGAATTATAATCTTCGATACCATGTACCAGAACCCCACCCATAAACCATTAACTTAATTTCATCAATCCATTCATTACCTTAATATACACTTATATAATACAATCATGTCACCTTACAATTCTTGAGAAGGCTTGCCCTTTTCAGGCTTACCCGACTTAGCGGGCAACAACGATTGGTGAATGTTGGGCAACACCCCACCTTGAGCGATGGTGACATGACCAAGCAACTTGTTCAATTCTTCATCATTTCTGATGGCCAATTGCAAATGTCTAGGAATGATTCTCGACTTCTTGTTGTCTCTAGCAGCGTTACCGGCCAATTCCAAGATTTCAGCGGTCAAATATTCCAAAACCGAAGTCAAATAAACGGGGGCACCCGAACCAACTCTTTGGGCGTAGTTACCCTTTCTCAACAATCTGTGAACCCGACCAACGGGGAAAGTCAAACCAGCCTTAGCCGATCTAGAAGTGGAGGCCTTTTCAGAAGAACCAGCTTTACCCTTACCACCAGACATTATATGATATTCGTATTAATAAAAAAAGTGGCGAAAAAACTTGCGGGTATCAAGCCTTATATATCATAGTGGCGACAATTCGAGCGCGTTTGGTGTCGATACCAATGACTATGGCCATCACCGCGGCGCGCTGGCTATGTACAGGAGAGGGTTCTCAATTCCACAGTTGTAAAATTGAGTCCGCGACTCGAGGGAGGAAATGGGGTGAATATGGCGATAAATTAACCATTTGAAAAGATCATTGGGTAGAGAATCATTGACTTTCTTTGATTGGTATCATCAAATCATGATAATTCCTACTCCATCCACGAAAAGTCATTGGGGAGTGTGCGCCCAGCACTCGCGGTGCAAAACACGGTCGTGGTTGGGTCGACGGTTGGCTCACCTCCTGCAGGTAATCGATAAAAGTGCGAATCGCCCCTGGAACGAATTTGTTATATATAAACCCACAAGGATCCTTGCTTTGACCCCCATCGATTTAATTTTTACTTGTTCATAATGGCCCCTCCTAAAGCTGAAAAGAAGCCCGCCTCTAAGGCCCCTGCTGAAAAGAAGCCCGCTGCCAAGAAGACCTCTTCTTCTCACGATGCTTCCAAGAAGAGATCCAAGTCTAGAAAGGAAACTTACTCCCTGTACATTTACAAGGTGTTGAAGCAAACTCACCCTGATACTGGTATTTCTCAAAAGGCCATGTCGATCATGAACTCCTTTGTCAACGATATCTTTGAAAGAATCGCCTCTGAAGCCTCCAAGTTGGCTGCTTATAACAAGAAGCTGACCATCTCTGCTAGAGAAATCCAAACCGCTGTTAGATTGATCTTGCCTGGGGAATTGGCCAAGCACGCCGTTTCTGAAGGTACTAGAGCTGTCACCAAGTACTCTACCAACTCGTAACTGAATCGACTTTAGTTAATGTGTATTATGTGTATATTAGGAATGAATGGAATAATGACGATAAATTTATTGTAATGTTTATTTATTATTAATCTTCAATGATTAATACCATTTTCCATCTTCTTTGTTTCGAACTCACGCCATTTGCTTGATTTATAATCTTTTGGTTTTTTATAAAAATTGTATGATTTTTGTATAATCTTAATTAAAATGAAAGATACTTACCCAATTGTCAATACCCTCGGTTCGATTCAAAATTAATATAGATTTAATATATAGGATATATTTAAGGTACAACTCTAATTATATACCTTTGGTTTGAGTTTATCCCATGTCGTCACTTGTTCCTGTCCACGTCAACTCACACCCTCCCTCATCTTCACATGATCCTCCCCGCACCTTTTATCATATAACCCACTCACCACTAATTAGTCACCAATGATCACATCAACAACAAGGAAACGATATGCTTGGCTGGGAATTGCCGCCGTGGCAGCCGGGTTTTTAATATTACAAACTTTCCCTCATTTAAAACAAGATTTGTATAATTGGATTAACCAGATTAAAGATGATGACTTGAAAGAAGATACCGACCAACCGGAGGTGGAAAAGCAATCACAAGGGGAATCCGAACAACAATCTCAACCCCAAGTTGACCCCACCATTCAAGCAACCGTATCCCCCCTTAAACTTGATACAACGATGACGCTGGCGTCTCTTAGTGGTGGTAACCTCAATATCCCGCAAACGGTACGTATTAACCCCTAATTAATGGTAATAATTATTAAAATGCTAACTCTTATGAGAAAAGAGTGGTTAATATGATGGTGATTTCATTAATCCCATTGCTTGTGCATTGGCGACATTTAATCATGGAAAATTCATGGGTGATCCCCATTCATATTTATCAATATTTGTTACTGATTGGCTTGGCATTAATCAAAGTTATGGGATTAAAATAAACGGTGATTTTTTCTTTTTATATATGCTATTTTCGATGATTTCTCTCGGCATCTAAAACTACCAGATGAGTAACCCCTCGATGACAATAAGCAAACTGGACATTAATCTCCTCAACGTCCTGATTTCGATACTCATCATCAAATAACACAAATTGCCCTCGTTCAAGTTGTTGTTCGAGGCCTAATTCCTTAGCTGCTCGCTTAATATGACGCTTTTTCAGACCAGTACCAAATTGAATACTATCAAATAGATTGTATAGTGACACTCCATCGATTTGATATAACTTTAACATCTCCAAAGCTAAATCTGGAGTCATGGTACGACTGGCAGCAACGAGGACATGTCCATTGTTCTTTAATTGTTGGAGCACCAGTTCGACGTCAGGGTAAAGGGCCACGGTATACCCAAACCGATCGACAATGGTATTATCTTGCCCTCGTTTCACCGGCCCCGTTATATGAGTATCACACCAACATGGCCAAAGGGTATAATCAAGATCGAATACATATACCGTTAACATGTGATCACTCGTGGTTATATTTTGATCTGTTAGCGCTCGTTCGCCTTATCCCCTTTAATTCGCCAACAAATACCCTCGGAATGTGTGGGTTTATACCTGAACATTTAACCATGTTACATGTCACATGGTATTAATGCCATTAAAGTCATCAATTTTCAATTGGTTAACCCTATCGCCACCAAAATCATCTTATATTTTCCCTTTGGTCAATTACGGTTATTTCTTATACCTTATCTCCTGTATATTACGAGGGGACAATTGCCTAATCGGGAACAAGCGATCAACATCCCGATAATGGCCCCTTTGATATCATAATCCACTACATCAGAACATCAATAGCATCAAAGTCATCAAATTATTGATACCCCCACCTCATTTAGATATTTGTCAATGGTTATGGTGGCATAACCCTATTTATAACCCTTGGCCCTCTATGGGTTATCCAGGGGTGAGGGGGGAGTGGGTTCTGATTTTGGCTGACTAGTTGTCCTGCACGCCACCTCCTCTCCTGTATCTATTTAAGTGACAAGGTTGCCACCATCTCCACAATCATGAGTACTAGTAAATCAAGTGGCAAACATGGTGATACCACTGTCAACATAATCATCACTGTAAATCGACTTGGGAACCCTCCTTCCAATGTCCATGTCAGTGCTTGCAAATCGGAAGTTGTGTCCATCGCCACCAAGGGCAAGTTTTATGAGTTCTTGATGGCAAAGGGGGTCAAATTAGGAGGTAATGTTCATTTGGTGACATTTACTCGCCGGTCAAAAAAGTATAAGGAGTTTGTCCTGTTGGAAACCACTGATGATTTTCGGCAAATGGCAAGATCGTTGCGGGTTAAGAATCATATTAAATTGAATATCGATGATCTGAATCCGATTACTCCCCAACATGCTCAAGAATCTCACAATTTCTTACCTCCATTGGAATTACTTCGTCTTGGAGATTTGGGGGATGAATTGATGGAAAAGTTGAAGGAAATGTTGGCGGAATTTCCAAAGCACTTTTTCGATGCTATGGCTCCCGTGGATGTTGGTAATGTGGGACTGACTCATCCTAATGTCATTTGTGATGGCTGTGATCAAGAGGTTAGAGGAATGCGTTACAAGTGTAGTGTGTGTGACGATTATGACCTTTGTGGAGTGTGTGAAGCCAAGGGGGTTCATGATACTTCTCATGCGTTTATCAAGATTAACTATCCTGGTTCAAAATACACCTGGGCTGGTAATAGTAGCTGTCCTAGACCCAAACCTCGGTCGACCCTGTCTTCGGTGATTCATCCTAACGTCCTGTGTGATGGTTGCTCTCAATCATCATTCAGCCCCATTCATGGTATTCGCTATAAATGTTTGGAATGTCCTGATTTTGACCTTTGTGAACAATGTGTCGATAAGGATTACCATATTGGAGAAATGCACCAATCCCACCATCAAATGCTCCGGATTACTCGACCGGATACAACCCCCCCGGCAGCAACTACTAGTCACGCCCGGCTGTTTGTTGCTGGTAATGATGCCGTTTATGAATTTAACTTTGATGAATGTCTGGCGGAGACTAGAATTCACCTCGATGAATTGATTCGTCTGGAAGGTATGGCAGGGTTTACCCGGGCGGTGGGAAGATATATCGAAGACCTGAATAAACTTAATGAATTGATTAAGATGGTGGGGGTTGACAATGACCCTAGTCTTGCATTTGCCATCATCAAGTCATTGGTTGAAGTTGGTGCTCGGGTTGGCACTCCTGCTCCTACCAAGGAGGTATCCCCTGAAGTTAGCGAAGAAAATGAACCAGAAAAAATGACAGTTGAAGACGTGGACATGGAAGATAATGATATCACTTGCGAAGTTGATGCCCTGTCGTTTGACACCCTTGACTTGTCTACTCTTGGTGCTGACCTGTTGGGATACTGCGTGATTAGACCTAGAGCTTTCAGAAACAATTCTCTGGCGGTTTCAATAATGTTGGTGAATATGCTGGAAAGAGAAATTTGTGGCGGCGACCTCGAATTTGTATTTAGCCAAGGCGATGATGAAAAGGTGGTTACCGTGCGTAAGGCCAATGTGATTAAGCCCGAACAAGCTAGATACTATAATCTTAACCTTGGTCAAGAAGCTGCCCTGATTGATGGCAGCAAGCTTGTCATTCGGGCCCCTGATGTGATTTTAGAAGGGGTTTACCGGGCGGGAGCTGAAACCAAGTTGTCGGTAAAACTGGCGATTAAACCTAAGCTTGGGGCTATGGATGAAGTGATTGCAACTTTGGTTCCCAAGTCTTCGCTGTTGGCTCAAGTGATGATTCAAAATAAGAGTAATAAGGTGCTTGACATTAGTTCTCTTGGGATCATGAATTGTTTTGATCAACAAGTGGCTCTGGTATCTCTTAAGCTGCATCGGGGCATTCAACCAGGTAAGGTTTCGAAATTTAATATCCCGATTGTTAACCACCATTTGAAGTTTGCTTTTACCGTTCTGATTAATTGCGGGGATGACGTTGGTGTTGTTGCCATGACTAATGATTGTATGAGGGGGATTGTCAATTGGAATCAACAAGTTGGAGTGTCGCTGGCGACGCCACTGCCTTCACCTCAAGATTCTTTATCGCAATCGATGGTGTTACCCCTGTTACCTAAAGAGCTGCCGGCTTCATCGATTTTAAAGATTGAAGAAGATGATGACGAAGAGGCGGAAGAACCGGTGACACCAAAGGACGAAGATTATGATTTGCTTTCTGATATTGCCCTGGACTTTGAATTGTTAAGTCCAGTGATGAGTAATGACCGTGAATAGTTTTTATTTTTTATATGTAAAGGGATATTCTTATTATTATCATACCTAGTGAATGGTAAACCAGCTACCTCCAATTGGTACCCACCGATTGATCAAAATTCTTCATCAGTTCGCCAACAACACTTAACCCTTGGTTAATCTCGGCAATGTAGCCATGCATATCTTCAAAGTTTTGCTTACGATAAATGGCATCTACCGATTGCTGCTTCAGATCATCGAAAAAGTCATCAATCATCGTTTGTCGTTGATGTTCATCGTCAACACCAAGTTTATAAAGATCCTTTTGTTGATCACTTAATTTAACATTGGAATAATGTTGCTTCCACATCGATTCAAGGAGTTTATGTTGCGCCCGTTTCACTTCATTTAATTCTTGAGTGTATTCTTCATTAAAGAACAGTCCCTTCTCTCTTACTTCATTCAGCATCTGCATAACATCATCCAAGACATCAATTTGAGTCCAAAGTTTATCAGCATTAGTTACTGCTGGTTTAGCGGTTGCAATTTCATCGATGGTCCGGATACTGATTGAATCAGGGTTTGTCATTTCCGTGGTTTGGGTTGTTTGAGTGGTGAGCTTATGGAAACTGGATAATGATCGATTATTCCCCCTTAATTGTTGAGATAAGAAAGGTGCTATTGATTGGGACAGCACCAGGTCCTTCTGGGCATGACGGGGCCGGGACATGATTCAAATAACGTGGTAGTGATCACTGCTGCACTGATGTTATCTGCGCACTTCGAAAGTGGATTATTGGTAGCACTGATGTTTATCCAATAAATGTCGGAACGACCACGAGATTCATCGGCAAAACAACCATGGAAGAAGCTT
Source organism: Diutina ranongensis (nom. inval.) (assembly GCA_030569815.1). Taxonomy (NCBI): domain Eukaryota; kingdom Fungi; phylum Ascomycota; class Pichiomycetes; order Serinales; family Debaryomycetaceae; genus Diutina; species Diutina ranongensis (nom. inval.). Next base: position 144,035 of record JAJMLP010000006.1, read on the forward strand.
CTATATGTCCAACAACCATACCCGGATAATTATACCGATTCCCTGTTTCTATCCCAGTTGAAACGCAATACTACCGTTGCTGAATATGAATATACCAACTTGATCAGTGACTTTCTGTTGATTGTCTTCCATATCCTGTCACTTATGGTGGTAGTACTAGTGTTTTCGGGGATCCATTTACATCATTGGACGATTGTCACTCCGACAGCCATTTCGACGATATTGACATTGATGGGATTGACTTATTTCTACCGAAGACGACTCAAATCATACGTGATTACTGCCCTGTTATTATTGGTGCTCAGCCCGATTATGAAACTGTTAACAAGACTGACAGCTCTGGATCTGATCTGGGCATTATCATTTTGTCTCGCCATCGCCAATACGTTATTTCATGATTATGCATTTTCTCCTAATCCTGATGAATACCACCCCATTTTATCAACAAATATCTCGTTAACTAATGCAATTGTATTAGCACTGAGACTATGTACCAATACTGAGGTATTCTTATTCATGATGTTTGCTATTGAGATCCTGATCCTTTTGCCATTGATCGATATCTCGATTCGTCATCACCATTGGCATAATCTTCATCGAAGTTTATTCCTATCGATATTCACTTTGGATTGTGTACTTATTTGGAGGTTAATGGGATTCAAATACGTGGGGTTTTGGATGGTTAGTTGCCTGGCCATCATGTTTGGCATGCCACGGTACTTTTTGTTCCTCCAAAGATATAAGAACGAAATGATGGGCCCATGGGATCCAGCCAAACCAAAGCTAAATCGAATCACTACTCATTAATATTAATACATCTACATACATTTTAATCATGCACCAACTAGTGAGTGGGATGGTTTCGCGTTGCGAGCCCTTGTCGGTGATAAATAAAGATGCATCGTCTCAAATCCTCGTCTCGTTAACCCAATCGTGATATCATGGTGGAATCACCATCACCGACTCTCTACCTAAGTGAGAGGGTGTTTTTCCTTCAACTAGCCATTTGTCTAGTCGTTGGAGGTCTGCTGTTCATTCTATTTTGTGTCCTCCGCCGGCGGTGGCCATATATCTATGCTGCAAGGACTTTTCGCAACTCAAACCTTCCAGTATTGCCACCAACCTTATTTGGTTGGGTCAATAAAGTCATCAAAATTAATGATGAACAAGTTTTACTCGTACTGGGGTTGGATGCTTATGTTTTCCTCACTTATTTCAAAATGCTGATCTCGATCTTTGCTACATTGGCGGTGGCAGCAGTGGTGATCTTAGCCCCCATTCGATACTATTATGGTGATCAAGATATGGTAGGGGATAATGATAATGATGATGATCTCCCCAAACAACCGTCGCTGCCATTGATCACCAATTTGGTCTATCCATTGGCGACGTGGATATTCAGTGGCATTGTTTACTACAACTTATACAAGTATACCAAACGAGTGTTACGAACAAGACAAAAATATTTGGCGTCACAAAATTCCATCACCGATCGTACTATTCGGATGGATAACATCCCTTCTCGAATGGTGAGGTCACCTTTGACATTGACCAAGTTTATTGAAGATTTAGGCATTGGAAAAGTGACCGATGTCAAGTTTTTATATGACTGGACGCCATTGGAACGATTATTTCAACGACGGGATGGCCTCATCGCCAAGTTAGAAGATGGCTATGCCCTGGAATATGACCTTGATGTCAACATCTATAATCACCGTACCCCACTGGTGGTTCCAAAAGTATTGGTTGACCCGAGTCTCGTTAATGGACAAGATAGAAACCATGAATTTGATAGTCAAATTCAGGAATGGCTGCAACAACTCCAACATGTCAATAGCCAGATCCGGGATATCCAAGATAATCGGTATAACTCGCAAACGCTGATGATGGTGAGTAATATCCCACCATTTAGGCAAATAAAGCTGGCATTTGTAACCATGGATCTGGTGGCTCTGGCACAAATGGCTGCCCAGACATTATTAGACCCCAGAGTGTATACCCTTTCAGTACTGTTGGCACCGGCACCAAAAGATATCTGTTGGGCTAATTACAAGTATCTGTATAAACAGAGAATCATCCGGGGTTATCTCATCACCATGGTTATTATCCTTTCTTACCTGTTGATCTCGTTTTTGGCTTCGCAATTGGCGGTTTTGCTTAGTGAAACAAAGATCGATAAACAATGGCCATGGTTGGGGAAGATCTTGGATGATAATGATTTACTTAAAATCTTGGTTACGGGGATCTTGCCACCATTTTTGTTTTCAATGCTTAACTTGTCGATGCTTTATTTTTATCGATACCTCACTCGACATCAAGGGTATCTCTCCAATTCGGATATCGAGCTTAGTACCCTTCTGAAGAATTTCTTTTACGTATTCTTCATTTGGTTTTTGGTGTTTGTTGCCAGTAATACCATTACTGATTATCTCAGTTATATCAAAGATACCACAAAGATCCCTCAAGAATTGGCGAAATCACTCCGTCAATTCGCCGGGTTTTATGTCAATTTGATTCTCCTTCAAGGGGTGGCTCAATTTCCCGTCAAGCTCCTACAAATTGGTGACTTTGTTATCCTTAATGTGTTGGCAAGATTATTCCTCCTTAAGGATATCTTTCTTAAAACCCCTCGAGATTACCGATCATACTACTATACTCCTCAAGTATTTGATTTTGGCATTAACCTTCCTCAACACTTGTTCATCTTCATCGTCGTACTCATCTATTCGGTGGTTTCAACAAAAATCGTCACCCTGGGGCTCGTCTACTTTTGTTTGGGGTATTTGGTATACAAGTATCAGCTTGTATACAATTTCGTTCACCCACCCCATTCCACGGGGAGAGTTTGGGTGATGATTTTCCGGCGAATTGTTTTGGCGCTTGAAATATTCCAATTATTCATGTGTGGGACGTTGGCATTATCGAATGCTTATTGGGCGCTGTTGATGTGTACTCCGTTGGTATTTGGGTCTCTTGTGGTTCTTTGGAATTTTGAAAAGTATTATGTGCCATTGGTAAACTTCATTGCTCTTCGGGCGATTCTACTGCCATTTGATTTTGATTCTCAATTTGCCAAAGATGATGAAGAGCACCCAATTGACGTTTGCCTGGAATTAGGAGATGATGTCAATGATATTAACGATTATGATAATGATGGTGATGACGAAGTATTAGAACTGACGAGTACTGAGCCATCGCCTCGCCATCGTCGTCATCTGACAATCGATGAAGAACGGGAGCTGTCATTGGACTATACCTACCCAAGATTGACTGATTCCTTAGATGGTCCCTGGGTAGGATTTGAAGGAGATTATATCTCAATGGTTGAGTATCATCTCCCCCTGGCGTCTCAACTTGAAGATGGTGATATGCTGATTATTCTGACCACCGACACCGAGGTCATCATCAAGAAAAAGCTTCAAGTTAGTGAATGGGAATGATAAAATAATATTTGTATGTTAAATATAATCGCTAAAGTAACCTACGATCCAACCGAGATCCGTCGTAAGGACAACATCTTCCCCCTACGTCCCTATGCAGGCACCCCTGATGGTATGGGTACCTTGCATGATATCACCAATAAACGGTTATGGTTGCAAAAGATATACCTATATTAAAAATTAAAACGAAAATAACATTAAAAATGAACAAAATATCTCAGACATAATTTATAAATCGTAGTTTACTAACGACAGCTCAAACATATCTGGCGAAGCATCGGGTTCATACTTCAAGGCTGGCAGGACCAGAGACTTTTTGGTAGTGTTGCGACCCTTGGTAGCTTCTTGCTTTTGTTTGCGAAGAATCGAAATGCATAATAACTTCTCCTTCCGAACGTTCTTGTTTGTGACATACTCGGGCTTTTCTGCCAGATAGTCACACTCAATGCCAAATTTCAAACACAGCGAGCACACTGGTCGTACTTCGTCACACTTTAAATGCTTAATACGACAAATCCAACACCCATTCTTCAGCCGGGGCAAAAGCCTTCTCCGAGTATGTTTCTTTGGTTTTTGACCGGCGGCAATGGCCAGGTTAACTGCCAGACCAATGTCCAGCGACACCGATCCATTCAGTAACACCAGCGACAGCGAATTATTATTATGCATCATCAATGGTGGGGGGGCGGTGGGAGCCATGGCAAGGGAGGCAGTTACGGGAGCAGGGTTTTGCGCCACGGGAGGGGGAGGGACAGGGATCAGCGGAGGTAACGACAGCGGCATCAACATGCCCACACTTTCTTGTTGCTTGCGACTCAAATTTTTCACCTTTTGTGCCGAAACTTCAGATAACGTCGAGTATTTGCGGCGAGGAGGAGTCAGAGTCAGGGGAGGGGTCATAGCACCTGGAGTAGTTTGCAGTTGGGGGTAGATTGGATGCAGAGGTTCATAAAACAGACCCGCAGTCAGCAGGGAGCTCAGTTCCAGCCCATGGCGAAACACATTGACTGGGGGCGCCATACCTGCTAACAGTTGGGGTTGTTGTTGATGGAATTGGTGAGGGGCTTCATAGGACAGGGCTGCAGAAGATTGGGCCGATTGATTAGATACCAGCCTTTGGGGAGGGCCCTGGATATCGAGACCTCGATATTTGTTACACAATGGTGATACCCCAAACCCGGGAGACAGTTCGGTGGACATTGGAGTCAGGGTAGAAATCATTAAATTTTTCTTATTCGACACCACATTAAGCCGTTGGTTCAGATGCTTTTTGGTAATCCGTTGGGACGGAGGCGTGGTATGGCCCCGGAGCGGCATCATTGGTTGTTGATGAGTGAATGTCCCCTGAGGAGGAGGTTGATGCTGGATGGCTATCCCCCCCATCATTTCGAATTCATTAAGAGTGGGGGTGAATGGGGGTAAATCGCCTTGACCAGCCAACTCCAGGGGGCCTGAACCGATAAAATCAGTCCCGGCATGGCTCACCAAAAGAGGATGACAAAAATGAGACCCTACCAATTGCGAAGGTGCCCCGATATTAGTAGCTTGAGGTGGGGTGGGGGCGACTTGAGATTGCAGGGGTAACAGATCCAACAGTCCGGTAAAGTCTAGATCATTTAAATGATAAAAATCCCCCAGGGGTGGCATCAGATATTCATTAACAAAGTCAGTCAGCAGTTGTTCATCCAAGTTGTACAACAGACCAGCATTAGAATTACCACCCAATGACCCTGCCAGGTTCATGGCCAATTGGTTGGAAAAGATGGAATAGTGCAGGGAGTTCTGCATACTATAATCGTTGAGATTATCATTTTGAATCACCGGAGCTGCTTGACTGCCCTGAGTAGGACTAGTATTAACCAGATTTGGTTGGGAGGGGCCACGATAAGGCGAAGGAGCACCATGGATTGGAGGCGGCGGCAATGGATGGAAGGGGCCATGGGGGTCATATTGATAACACTGATCATTATACTGCTCCATCAGCAGGGTAAGTTTGATTGTATTATCGTCGTCAGTAGAAAGCGAAGGGGAATTCATCGGAACAGAGATAGGAACAGAGGATGAATGATAAAAAGGAATGTAAATGGTCGGAAAAAGGAAGTGGTTCCTAAATTATTTCAATCAATTAGGATCACCACGGACGATAATAATTAGTAATGGGATTCACTTGGAATCGACGGCAACGGAACCCACAAACGACGCTGCTGTAAATGCCACCAACGAAATTAAGGGAGGGGGGGGGGGGGAAACACAAGGGAATGGGAGTTGTAGGGTATAATGGAAGGAGTTTATTGATGGAGATCCCTTCACTTGTGGAGATCACGGGATAAAACTCAAACGGACCCTTTGACAAAAAAAGTTATAAGATTTGGTAAACGTAGTCACTAACAACAAAAAAATCACCAGAAAAGAATTGGTGGGGCCACGAGTTTGGGCGGAAAAATATTTGTGGGAGGTGCGTGCATATAATTCATGCTATGCGTCGAATCCACGTCGCTTAAGATAATGAAGTACAACGGGAAAGTGCTTAAGCATTTGTAATTTTTATTTTTCTTGACTAAGGTCATACATGGTATTTTGGTGGTGTTAGGGTTAAACACAACCCCCCTAGTAGAGCGGGGGCAGGCAACTCCAGGGTAATCAATGACGTGAGATATTTAAGTTACATTATCCCCATTGTAGTGGTGAGACCACCTGTATATTACTCAGAGTGGGCTTTTGTGCGGAGAGGTAAGGTACCCACCACCGCATCACGGGGGGGTAAATGGACGAGGTTTCGTATCCGAGGCGGGGTCACCGTGATTTAATAAGGAATCATCCCGATATACCAAAGAAGATGAGGAATAGACGGCGGGACCTTTTGCAAACTCCGAAGAAATATTCATAAACATTCTCTAATCTAAAATTTCTCCGACACATCAGCCACTCTTTACCCTCTCATCGCCTCGTTTTATTATTAACCTTTTTCCTTGTTTGTGAGATAACAGTAATGATGATTGTCGTCGTGGGGGTTAGGTACAGGAATCACCATCCCAATTGGGAGAAAATGAGAGGATTGAGGCAAGCGAATGTTGATAGTTGCGGTATCAAGAGGTGAAATTTGGCATGGGTAATACCGCCCGATGGAATCAGTCGTCCCGAATCAACCCATCTACTTGAGAAATCGCCGGTTGTCAACGCCAATTTCAATTTGTGAAAATCACGCCGCCATGTACGTTGATGCGCGGTCTTCGGTGGAGTTGAAATGGTTCCTGACAAAATTTGGCATAAGACAATAGATGTGGAAAAATTGCCATTTAGTTTGCCCTCTATAATCCACGCAACTGATTGCTTGATTTAGAAATATGCCAAGATGATGGTGAGGGGTCAGTTAACGAGGGGGTTACCCCACCCTCTTGGCTACGTTCGATTCATCTAGCCACAATTTACCTGATCACTGCTTGTTCCCGTCAATATGGGCAGCTATCGCAGACTAACAGCTTAGATCAGGTGAGATACACGTGGAAATGATCCGATGATTGAAAATTGGCAGTAGTATTTGATGGCGCGAATCGAAATTTCCACATAATGAGGGCATGATACATGAAAATACCAAATGGGGGATTTCCATTTCCATCGACGAGATCGATTGTTACCAGATCAACACCAAATTATTCGATTTTGTTCAATCATGGACACGTGGGGTCATCACCATGATGGTTAATTTGATTGTTATCACTTGCATGCTAACGTCTTTTTGTCAATATCCTCTTGAGATTAGAATTATGCTAATGTTAATTGTCATCACTGATGCATAATAGAGGTGCATACAAGTAGATAGGTATTTAATCGAGGTTTACAGTCAATGAGGGTTGACATGACATGTAGTAACTAATATTAATTTCATTGTTAATATCGTGGTCAATGCCAAGGTAGTTTGTCATTGCATACACATCTGATCATTCCCTATGGTTATTATCGAGTGATATAATCCCATGTCAATTGAGGGATATTCTATTATCATTGTGGCTTCGTTATCCCCTCGGAATTGTTAATAAATGCATGGACATCCGATTCATCTATTTTTGTCCTAGGATAATCCGATGACAAATCATCGCTACAATCCCTAATGATAATCTCTACTCACTAAGCACTGGCGGTGAAAGTGCAATAACGAATTTTTTTTTTTCTCGATGCGAACCAACCAAATCCATCGTAATCATTTCCACCCCCATCCTTGGGCAATGCCATGGAGAAAGAAAAACAACAATTAGACCAATTCTTGGAAAATCCCATCGATAAACTGTGGTTACTTGGGTTTTTCAATCAAGTTCATCCCAACTTTACTGATGTCATCTCAAATAATATCATCGACTATCTCGATTTAGTCTCCCAAGCTCAAGATGCTGGTTCGATCAAATTCGAAGCAACAACCATTGTCGATAAGATTTGGTTATCATTTCATTACCCGGTGATCAATTTTTTTAAATATGATATCGCCCATATCTTTTCCCAATGTCAACAACAATTTGTTCGGACTAAACAATATAAACCAAGAGCAGTGGAAGCTCGAAAAGCATTTGGTGATTTCCAAAAGTTTGTCAAGTTGCTCCGTCAATTTTATCTTGATTTATTCGATCACGTCGTCTCCAGTTATTATATCGCCATCATCCCTACTCGAGTGATTAAAAGAATATTAAATCGGGAAGTGGGTCAAGGGAAATTGATTCCTGAACCGGCACAACTGAATTTGGCATTTTTCATCCATCGAGTGTTACTTGGGTTGGCTGATTTGGATCGTCATTTGGTTTCTTGTAATCATCAATATCTTAAACCATGTTTGGGGTATAAGGATTGGAAATATTATCGAGAATCTTCAGGGGTAGATCGACTGTCAAAACTTATCGATGATTATCATCTTGCTCTTGATGGCTATCATGATTGTCTTGCGGTGATGCCGACGATTGCTGAACCATATAATCATATCGGGATGATTTATAACTTGGTCGATGATAAATTCACGGCGTTATATTGGTTTGTCCGCTCACAAATGACCCGTCTGTCTGGTCTCCTGCTTGGTCAACAAAATTTACTTACCCTTATTAATAAAGGGTGGTTTATCCATCAATTTGATAAGGTCAACGTCCTGAATTTACGAGCAACGTCACCAGCAGGAATTGCCTTATTAAATAATGCTTTGGCCCTGTTGTGTGGGTTTATTCAATCGCCAGGGGTATACGCCAAAGGGAATTCTCAATCGGCAATTCAATTCAAAAATGGTATTCCTCATCTGAAACTCGAAGCAGCTTATATTGGCGGCATCACCAAGGATTTCCAATCGATTGCTACCAATAGTCCTCAAACATTGGTACATCATGTGGTGTTACTCTTTGGATTCTGTGAGTTAACGGCGTTTAACCGTAACCAAGGTCAAATCAAAGCCATCTATCGACTCACCTTTCGATTTATCGATGCTATTTTTGAAAGTGTATCGGCATTTGAAACCAAGCCAATCCCGACGCTGGTACTTGTGGTGATGAGATTAATTTTAGCCTGGCTTAAAGAGAATAATAAACCTCTTTCCGAATTCCATGATCGGGAATCTCTGGTGATTGCTTTAGCCAAAGCGATTAATCGTATTGCCCCAACACCTTGGCCTCAATTGGCACCAGTGAGAGCTTATTATTTTGGTGAAGATGTCGATTTTAAAGATCTCGTTACCATCAAATTCCGATTTAAGGATTTCGATGACCTGGCGATCTTTAATGATTATAATGCCATGGCAGGTGAATGGGGTCATTTACAAGATCATCAGGGCCCGATGTTTCTCCCTAGTGGATGCTCTCTGATTGGTGAATACGAACAAAAGTTAAGAATCGAAGCGATTGTTGTTATGGCGGATCGGGTATTACAATTTAATATTGCTGGAGTTGAGAGAAATGGTGATCGGTATATTGTTGATCATAAGAAGCGGGTGGCCAAGAAGGATTTGAAAAAGAAACCGAAAAAGCCTACTACTGTTATCCTGAAGGAAGGAACATATGCTGCTGCTATTTCTGTTCAATCAAAGCCAGCACCAGCGGTTGCTCCCGATCTTCAATTACTGGCATCGACAGGATTACCCGTGGCTCCAATTGAATCTCTTGAAGATATACAAACAAAGATGAATAATCATATTCAGAATACGATGAAGGCGGGGGCGATCAATGAAGATCGACTGGAATTGGAACTGATGGTTAAATCAATCGTTGAAGATGTGACCAAATTGGATGTTGGACCTAGGGACCCTTCACCAGCTAATGATCAACCCATCCAACCAACACCACCAATGGTATCTCAACAACCGATCCTTCAACCACAACAACAACCCCAACCACAACAACAATTCCATGGGATACAAGGGTCATTACAACCATTACCCCCTCTGCTCATGCCGATGCCCATCAATGCCGTTCATCCTCAATATGCATACCCCCCACCACAACAATCGATTTGGGGACCAGGTCCACAAGTTTCCAATCAACATCAATACTTCCCCCAGTATCAACAACCACCAATGTTTAATCAACAACCACCACCACAACAACAACAACAACAAATGCCCCCACCGATGTTTATTCAATCGTATCATCAAAACTTACAAACTAAAGATGACATCGCCACCACCAGTTGGCAGTTTCCTTATGGCCCACTTCATCGTGAATAAAATGTGAATTTCGGAATGCATACATAAAATAAAAAATAAACCCATGTAAACATGTCGATTATTTGTTCATCAGTATTTTTATCGGGCTTCACTGAAACTACTCTGACCCCGCTAATCTCATCGAATATCCCCATATTAGGCTAATGTTGCCCATATGCAAGTTGGGCATCAATAACTGTTCGCTGCCGAGGGTTAAACCTTAATACGCAAAAGTCAAACCTAAATTTCGAGAGGCATTGCAGTAACACCACCGCTATCTTACAGGGATTAACTCATTGAAAGGAGTGGGGATACATCGACATACAGATGGACCCTGAATGGACGAAGATCGATCGATCATCCATGCTAAACTTACGTTTGGCGTCATCGTCAACCCTCCCTCTCGGGTATGCTTCCTGTTTATCCGAATACGCATTCCTGCGTCGTCACCAGCCATGTTTTTGGCGTTGAAATCAAATCACCCCAAAGTTTGCAATAGGCGAGGCACTAAAATATAGTTAAACTTATTTGATAATATCAACAATGGTAAATCGAGCGGGGTTTGTTGACTAGATAAATTTGTCAGGGGAGGTGGGGGATGTTTGAGGTTTACTACCATCCCCTATCGTAACATTTTTTAGGTTGAGGATAAGTATCTGACACACCATAACCAGCACAGTGTATATTGAATTTATCCGCATCGGGAACGGCAAGGGCGGGGGGATCCAATAGTAAAATTATCCCAACTAGTTTGTCGCCACCATACCTATTTCGTATTTTCCACCACTACCCTTTCACCACCTAAACCAACACCCACCCCGTTAATTGCCATCCCTTGAATTTTAACGCGCACAACCACCTTAGCGCCCGACTCATCCTGATCTGTGACGGGGGGGATGATTGAAATCCCAGACCTTGACGACGACTTTATAAACCATAAGCTTGGTCACCTTGGCTACGTTGAATCCACCAGCCAATTCACCACTCCCGATTATGGTGGGGACGACGACGTGGGTACCGATGCTGACAATACTTTTGAAACTTTACAAGGGTTCCCGGGCCGCCCTCAATTAGATGACCCTCCTTCAAGTCCACTGATGGCCCATCATACCATCGCCGGGGGGAATATCCCCAGTTTCCCTCAAAAGATCATCCCAGGGGAACTGACCCATCTAGACGTTGATATCACCCCAGTGGAATTGGCAAATACCACCATTAGTCTGGAAGGAGTGGGCGATGATAGTTTTAGAATTGATAACCATCAAATATTACCCGAGGAACAACCAATGATTGAAATGCCCGACCTAGGTGAAGATGCTTATCATATGACCCCTCAGCCATTTACCTTTGGCGGTAGCACTCATATTTCCAATCATTCCATTGGTGTTAGTGGCACCCCGGCGACATTCACTTTTGGTGGTGATATTCTCGATGACACCGATGAAGAAGAAGAATATGAAATTATTAATCTTCCTGCGCAAGACCAACGACAGGAATTTGCTACTGATTTTAAGACGCCAACTGAATATACCCTTCATATTATTTTCACTCAGTTTGTTCGGTTGGCTGAACGGAAGTTATCCCTTTGTGCTGATCACCCGTTACATGAAGATGCCCCCGTGATTGAAACCCTTAGTGAGGGGGTCGACCCTGCTTTCGATAAGATCGTGGCCCTGCTTGGGTTTATTGCTAAAGGAAAGCCAAAACCAGTGATTGACCTGGTGATGTTTTGGAGAAAACTGAAACTGGAAATTGCAACCATGGCTGCCGTCGAACTTGAACGGGTGATCCTGGCAAGGGTGTCGCTGCCAAGTCCCCTGAATCCAGGTATCACTAAAAGAGGTAGTCCCCGGGTTTCTTCCCCAGTTAATGGCCATCATCCTCATCAATCTCAACCATCACAATCCCTCGGTTCAAGAGCCAAAAGACTGTTGTCATTGATGAGAACGAAATCGTTCCCCAAGTTTGGCAATAGCAATCACCGTCGAAACCAACTGACATCGGCATTGCTGGGCCAATCAATAGTACAAGTTGATACAAATAACAATTTCCTGTCGCTGGCGCTGGGGGACCTGGATTATTACCGTCAACAAGTGATCGACCAGCAAGTGGCTACCACCAGAAAACTGGCAATTATTGCCGAAAGAAAGCTGTTGGCGTCGATTTACATCTTATGTCGAGTGTTGATTGAAATTGTCAAACAACTGACAGCCATGGGCCCCGAACTTCGGGACAAATTGGAAGAGATTGTTTACACCCAATTAAAAACGACCGACCCTATGGCAACCTCGCAGCTGTTTACCCGTCTTGCCAATTGGACGTTGTTTTGTGAATTATTGGGGCAAATGTCTGAAGATCACTTTGTGCTGGTACTGGATCGATTCATCGCTGATTTGGAAAAGTATGGTTCCAAAGGCACCCCAGTGACCCCTCATGATGAACCCAAGCTACATCTACTTATCCATGGGATGAGGTTCCTTAAGATCCGTAACTACCCCCCGGAAGAATTCGAGGAAACCCTGGAATTTATCCGGCTGTTGGCAAAGTTTTTCACCGAACTGACAAACGAAACCGTCATCTTTGCTTATTGTGAAGTCATCGGAAATATGTTATTACCGATGGCACCGACGTTAACTGCCGAAGTTAACCATCCAATCTGGGCTGAAGCCATGGAACTTCTTTATAACAAGGCTCACCGCCTTTGGTCACAAGCAATTAGCGCCGGCGAAGGTAGTGATGGTAGCCAGAATATGACTTGGCTGTATGGACTCCATCTTCTTACCGCAGTGATGGCGTGTCTGAAGAAGGAATTATTTGCCACACACTGGTTCGACATTCTCCAACAAAATTCATTCAAGTTAAAGGCTAAAATCGAGGTGGAGGATCGCATCACTTATGTGGTTTGTGTTGCTAGACTCATGTGGGTATATCTTTACCGATTGCCTGACACTTTGAACAATACATTAAAGAAGTTGGATACGGTGATGGATATGTTATTTTTGGCACCAACAAAGAAACAGGGTCAATGGCTTACAAATGATCAGTTTTTAATTGGTGCCCTGGTGGAATTACTTCGGGTAGCTGGTTACTCCCACCTCAACCACATGCTTGATAATGTATTGATCCCAGCACTCAATCAACTGTTTAATGGGAATCTGTTGGAAGGTATCGTCCCAGAAAAGTTGATTGTTCTTATTAGAGCTTACCTATTGATGCTTGAAGACTTTGAGTTGGGGCAAAAGCCAAAGTTCCCTCTGGATGAAGTGCTTAGCCAACGTTTACCTCAAGGTCCTTATGGTCGCCCCCAACAACTCCAATCGCCATCCCTAACTAAGAAAGGTCCCGCTGTTTCTGAATTCAAATTTACTGCTAGAACTTCGACAAACACCGCCATGCATGATGAAGTGGCACGGATTTTTGCTAATCTATTGGGTGTATTAGATAGCAATTATGGTGGTAGTCCTGATGCCGGGGGTTCTCCATTAGAACTGCAACCACAATCTGCCCAGAAGTTTTACCAGCACTTTGGAATCGACTTTCTGTTTCAAGCAACCAAGGATCTACATCTTCAATTGTTTGTGACTTTATTGGAAGCAGTGCCCTGGATTTTTGCCCTGGGGCCCGAATTAGTTCCCTACAAACTGGTGGTGGAATTATTGACCAAGAATGTCTCCCACGAAAATCGGGCAGTGGCCATGGCCCTGATGTCTGCATTACAAAAGATGGCCCTGCGTCGGAACGCACTGAATATCATTACTCATTACACCAAATGTGCGTTTCAATTTACCGAAAAGCCTCAACCTGGTTATAATCCTGCTTTGGTGACGCTGGCGGGGTTCAAAAGATTGCTCAAGTTGTATGTTGAGTTACTTAATTGTTGGGTTACTCTGTTTGAAGATGGCGGTCCCCGTAATGCCTCCCTGGCTCATCCTTTGAACCAAGATGATGAACAGATGCTGAAAGATGTCCTCAATGAATTGTATCAAGTCAATTATAATGTTGGTGATAACCTGAAACCTGGCGGAGCCAATTTTATGGCCAACGATAATAGCAATGCTAAACATAAACCCCTGCCGCTGGATGAACTTGAATGGAAGGCCATTATTACCGTAATTGAAGAAGTGGAAGGTCATGGTCTCTTTTTCTTGTGTCTGACTGACCACAAGGTTCGTCACTATGGGTTTGCTATCTTGAAGCTAGTGGAATTGTTTGATCTGGCGATGGCAAAGGTTGAAGATGATTCTGAAGGTGCCGCTGGTCATCTGAGAAGCTCACTGAAGTTTGCTGCTGATTTAGGAAGCCGGTTGATCCATATTTTGGAGCATCTTGATTTCTTTGACTTGGTTGCTCCCCTTGATGAAGAGTTAACACCACCAGAACGGTCACGGGTTACTAAATTACGTCAAAAACCTGTCAAGAGAACTCTTATTAAAATTGCTGAATCAGATTATGGGTTGGATGCTACCTTATGGATGAGACTCTTCCCCAAGGTAATGGATATTTGTTTTGAAAAGTGTCCCATGCCTGTTGCTATCTGTAGACTGATTGTTTGTGTTCGATTGGTTCAAATGCATGAACTAATTGTAATGATCAGTCAAAATGCTGAAAACAGTGCTAAGGCGTTCATTGGCCTTTTTAAAGGGCTGATTAGTGGGCCTCCGGAAATGTTGGTCAATCAATGGAAGTTTTATTTAATTTTTGCTTGTTGTCTGTTGACGCTGACCAATGAACAGAAGCTTCTGTTTGCTCCAGAACAAACCTATGGCCATGGCCGGAAAAAGCTGATCCAGATGTTTATCCAACATCAAACTATCACTAGTGTCAAGCTGGTATTCAGAATGGTGTTCCCATTACTTCGGCTGAATCAAACAATCGTCAGAGATTCGGCATGGCTGGGGTTACTGTGTCTCAACATTAATATTTTTAAACCATTTTTGGAATCCTTACCGGAAGCAATGTCTAATTGGAGCAATAAGGGCCGACGTGATCCTGGCGATGATCGATTACGGGTTGAAACTGTTCATATCCTAGCGTTGGTGATGTCTCGATTTGTTGACGAACCACTGGTGTTCCATGACGATTGGATCGTTTCCAATTTGGTCCAGGTAGTAAAGTCAGTTAAATCTTTCTTATCTGACCCGGATATTCAACAAGATTGGGAATTCCAACGGTTACGGAGATTCTGGTGTCAATTTTTACGACCGGTGGTGTCTGGTCTTCAAACTCACCGTCAAGATATTGATAGATGGATGCCCTTTGAAGCTAGAATCGGTTGTTATTCTTGGTTGACTGATTGGTGTGGATTTGGCACAAATAAGGAAGTGGAGTTGGAGAGGTACCTGGCAATGTATAAGGCAATTGGCCATCATCATCATAAGGAAGCAGCCCTGGTGGCGGCAAAACTTGAAGTGGAGAGAATGGCATTACAACTGGCGGCTTTAAAAGCAATGGCCATTATTATTGCTCTGCCGATTGTTCATGAAATTGATGTTGGTCAAAAGGTGACCATGCTGTTTGATATCCCCAAAGTAATGGGGTGGATCAAGTTATTGATGGTTTACCATGAAGGTAATGGTGATCTAAATCAACTGTGGCTGAAGATGGGTGTTGAAGCTTTTAAGAATATCACTCGAGCAAATTTGGTGAGTTGCCCTCCTGTTTGCGAAGAGATCGTCAAGGAATTATTTTCTAGTGATCTGAATCGATTGAATGAAGTATACTTTACTGGATTTGCTCAGGAATATACCAAGCATGATCCATCAGTATTTGGTGATAGCTTAAATGACCAAATTTTGTGCTTGGCAGCATTTTTGATTGGCAACCCGGAAATAAGAGTTCGAGGGGCAGCTTTAGATGTTTTAGAACATTTAAAGCCAAAACTGGATACGTTAAAGTTGCTGACATTTAGAGAACTGGTGATGCTGCTGCTGAAGGTGGTGTATAAGAAGGCATTGTTTGATATTCTGACGCAATTGGCGCAATCACTGCCTCAAGATACTCTTAGACGGATTCTGTACATGAGCAAGTGTTTTGGCTTGGTACTGGCTTTTGCCCGTCGGGATTTGTTGGCGTGTTTACTTCCATGGATGCTGCTGGTAGCTTTGCATTATGAATCGATGGCAACGGAAGAGCCATTGGCAATGAAGGCGCTTACCCAAGGACGGTTGGACTTGGGTTCGCTTATGGTTCTTAATAATTTATTTGAAATCACTCTAGTGTTTGCTGAGTCGATGTCAAACGAAGTTGAAGCCTTGTGGGTAGCCTTGGGTCTGAACAGAGGTAATTTTGATAAGATCCTCGATTTTATTTTGCTGGTTTGTTTGGAGCGGAAGCACCCTCAATTTGTACTGGCGCTGAAGCAGATTGTTGATTATTTGGCGTTTAACAATACTCAAAACCAACAAGACTTTTATTACATTGTTGATAAATTCTTGGATCAAATGCATCCCAGACTGATGGTCCCCCCTCAACCTAAACGATTTACAACTGAAGTTGATGACTGTCTGGAATTTGCATATGTTGCAGATTTGGGGGCATTAATCCCTTATAATGATAAGGATCCGCTGTTCTCTCTTGGTCAATTAAGTCTTACTTTTATGGTGGACTTGTTTACCATTGGTAGTCCTCAGTTTGCTGAAAAATTGGCGCTTTTGGTACATGTACTGTTGGTTTTGCTTGATCATTATTTACCTTTGATTCAAGATCAAGCACTGGAGATGTTAATCCATTTACTTAACCATGCTGACATTCAAGTGAACCCTGAGCTGTCTGAAATCGTTGAAGATACCGTCGCCATGTTACGTAAAGGTCTGTTATGGGCTTATGATGACTTGAACCATGATGATGTGAAGAGGGGCGCTCGTACCCCACTCCAGATGGATCGGTTGGTGAGAAATATTCTTCGAGTGATACCTTCGCTTCAAAATCAATGGCTGAGAGTAGCTCTTCATTGGGCAACCACCTGTGCAGTTCGTCACATTGCATGTCGTTCTTTCCAAGTGTTTAGACTGTTATTACTGTTCTTGGATCAGCTGATGCTCCGGGATATGCTCCACCGGCTTTCTAACACAATTGCTGATGAGACTGATGATATTCAAGGGTTTGCCATGCAAATCCTTATGACTTTGAATGCCATCGTTGCTGAATTGCTGCTGGAAAAGTTGATTGATTTCCCACAATTGTTTTGGCTGGCAGTTGCATGCTTGTATACTGTTCATGAACAAGAATTCATCGAGCTGTTACTGACAATGGCGAAGTTTGTTGCTAAGATTGATTTGGGTGCCCCTGATACCATCCTGTGTTTGATTCTGACTTTCCCTCCCAAATGGGAAGGTCGTTTCGAAGGTCTTCAACTGGTTATATTAACGGGGACTCGACTGGGGGCCCTGTGGGATTCAACTATCAAATTACTCGACAAATTGATTGTCCTTCCTGATTCCGAAGTGATTGGATTTGGTGATTATCGGTTATTGATGGCATTGGTCCCCAATTTGCCTCGGTTTTTACATGCTCTTCAGCAACAACTGGTACCGGACGATGTGGCTAAATGTGCTGAAAATTTGGCAGTTATGGCAACTGCCAATAACAAGCCCCATTTATCCCGGATTCTTGTTCTGATTGCAAAGTATCGATTTAGATCCAAGGATGACTTTTTGGCGTTGGCAATCCAAACCATTCGCCGGGATTTCTTCCCTCAATTCGAAGCTCCTGCATTGATGATTTTGATGGGGATGTTGGCAAATCTGATTCACTGGGTTCGTATGGAAACTTTGAATATTTTGCGGACGTTATTGCCAAAGATCAATTTTGAGAAGCCTGAGTATTTAGGTGTTGGTGCCGACCTCATCAGCCCATTATTACGGTTGTTATTGACGGAAGATGCTGAGGAAGCTTTACGGGTTTTGGATGAAGTTGAACACATTCTGGGGTCGCAATTTGATCGTGATGTTTTGCGGACATCACTTTCTCATGGCGGAAAACGGGATGGCATTGATAAACCGACAGCATTATTTGGGGTGCCCGAGGATCTGGGGTGGTGTGTTCCATGTATTCCATTATCGGCAGCACTCACTCGTAATAATGTCCATGCGGTATACTTGACTTGTGCCGCCCCAACCGTTGTCGAAGAAGATGGAGGCCTGGATGATGACACCATTGAATTCCATCGAGAAATCCCCGAACTGACCCCGGCTAATTCCCATAATCATGGTGGAGTGGATACCGACGTATTGCTGGTGGCAGTAACCGAAGACCATGAAGCACTGTTGCTGAATGTATGGGCAGCTTTGGATGACTTGGATCTGTTCTTTACCAAGGAACAACCCCTGGAAGGATTGCAAATACAAGGTCAACCTACTGAACTGGTACCTACCGTGTATGAAAATGATGTGCTGTTTATTCTTAACCGGTCATTGGCAAGAACTCAATCGAATATTTCGTTTAGAACCGGATTGGCTGATACTCCAATGGTTAATTCCCACACCCAACAGTCACCTCCTCAACAAACACCTTCATACTATTCGCCTGCAGTTGCTTCCCGTCGCCTGTACATTCCTTTTAGACTGAAGCGGGTTGATACTACTCCCCGGATGGAGAATAACCAGTTTGACATTATGACTCCATCGTCACTGAGTTCATCTCCATATGGTAATGGCGTGTCAAATTCATTGTCTACCATTATAAATGAAGGAGGTAGTCCCACTGATACTCAACCAGGAACTCATCATTCACCCCTTCATCTTCACCACTTGCAACTGACTCGATTCGAGACCATCTTGGGTGGTAGTACCAAGAAAAGACTGAGAAAACTGTTGGTGCTGCCGCCAGTGCTGGTGGTCCAGCTTCCAGAAAATCCTACCGTAGCTACCGCCAATTTGAACCAAGCAACCCTCATTGGGCCAGTTCCTCCTCAACGAAAGAAATAGAGTTAATGTGTTACGAGAATAAACATATGATATAAACATTTATTGATAAAAACGACCATCGACACCCTTAATGTCGTGGTTAGGAGAATATGATGACATCATCATCTAAGGGTTGGGTATTTTCTTACAACCCATTAAATTGAGTGTACAAGTTGTAAATGTTTAACAATGAGGTGTACTTGGGAGACCCATCATAAGTATAAGGAGCCAAGGTGAGGTAGGTAGTGGGTACCCCTTGGAATTCAGTAACCACCGCAGTAGGAATAAGCACAGCAGGATGGTGTTCAGAGGAGGAAGCAGTTTCAGCAGTGGTCAGTTCCACAGGAGTAGGTTCAGCAGGAGTGGGAGAAGGAGGGATATAAGGAGGAATCATCGTGGGAGGGAGGTAGCTATGGGTAGTGGGAGCGGCCGTGTAAGAAGTAGGTTCATTGGATTCAGATGGAAGTGGAGTAGGAGCAGGGGCACCTGATTGGGACTTTTTGGAGAAATCAGTAGACAACAGACCACGGTAACTACCACTAAGAGTCCCAGACAAGCTGGCACCACAGTCGTCATCACCACCCTGGGTCCCAACATTAGAAGGCAATAATTCTTTTTTATCCTTAGTGTATCTGAAGGAGAAGTCGGATGAAGCCTTGCCAGTAGCAGAACAAGCATCCCCCACGGCAATTTGGGCAATCAGGGCGTTCCGGATATCATAGTGATATAATTGAACACCACTGCCTCCACTTCCCCCGCTACCTTGACCACCGGAGGAAAAGGTACCTAAATTAGGGTTAAATTGAGTTTGTCTGTCAACAGAAATAGTGAATTCTTCCCCAATCTTCACGGAAGCAGGGCTAGTCTTACACGAACCCCCAGGGCTAGAACCAAGACAGTCAGCTCTAGGACCATTAACAACAACACTTGAACCATCTTGCTTATAGACGACACCAAATACTTGTTTATCAGTAGTATTGAAAGTCAACCCATAAAAGTAATCACCACCGGAAGCATCTTTAATGGTGATGGAACTTTTAACCCCGACATTAGAATCTCCAATTTCTTCGGGAGAAATGAATTGCATCGAATTGGCCATGACGGCACTAGCACACAAGATAAGAGCGTTGAAAAACTTCATAATGTGAAGGGTAATTAATTATCAATTGAGGGTGATTAACCTCCTCTTTATAGATGTTAGATTTAACGTAGCTTATGAGCCTAGTGGTATGTTTCAAACCGATATTCAATAGTTAATTAACTACGGCTAATAACCACTGGGTACATAATGTCAACAACACCAAGGTAAACAATAATAAGTGATGCCCCCCCTCAACCGTTATCGATCTACCACCCCTGAATCCCATTGAATCAAGGCACTATCAAGCCTTGACGTTAATTTGAAGCGAACGGTGATGACCTGCGATGCCTTCATGATATTGTGTTAAAAATAGATTTATGATTAAAATTGAATTTAATCTAATGTTTTTTCATGGAATATCTATGGCCAGGCTAGGTAATCTTGGATCCTTCCCTCGCTTTAACCTTTTATGACGCATAATATTTTCTCAATTAGGATCAACTTGGCCAAATTTGGTAATGTTTTGCCCGAGAACCTCAAATTGAAAAGTTTGGGCATCTAATTGCGTTAACAGGAAAAAGTCGGCGGGGGTTTGCAAACAAACTGGTAAGCTACACTCGATCATCACCCCGTTACCGATGCCAGTTTTGGAAATCAATTTAACTAGTGGGTCGAAATAGCAATTCAAATCAACTGCTAATTTGTATTCTAGACATAATAGAATCAAAGAAGCCATCTTGCATAAAAGTTGATTTTATAACCGAAGATATCTTCATGAAATCATTCTTCAACTTTAGCATTAACCCAATATTTGATCACAAACATTTTGGTCAACTTGAATCGACACTGAAAGTTGAAAGTGATTTTGTCGGGATTACGGCCATCTACGTTAGTTGTTTAAAAGAAAGGAGAGATTAGCATCGCCTCTTTGTCAATATGGGATAGTATTAAGGTTCATGTCCTAGCTTTTACTTTAATTCGATGAAGTCTACCCCTTCATCATGTGATTGTTCTATAATGGGATTGAAATTCTCTTGATCAGATTTTCTCTCCCTAATCTTACTAGAAGTAGTTCCTTTTCCGGGGAAATAGGTAATAAGTTAACAATTCATAACCAAGGGTTCAATTGGATTAAGTTGATATATGGTAAATCCTCACTCACACTATTTTGGTTGCAAAAAAAGAGCTTATATACCGGACTTTACCTCAATGATACCAATTCTTCAGAAACTGATTAACAAATGGAGCAAAAGAGTAAAAAGGAATGCATCAAAGGGGAATCGAACCCCTGGCTCCACCTTGGGAAAGTGAAATGTTACCACTACACCATTGATGCCCTGTGTTTGACCAAATTTTTCACACTAAAACTCAACCGACCAATCGGAAGAGTTTATTTGATCCGAATTGTGATTTCTATGAGATTACTGCAACAACAACCCAAGGATTTCCTTGAAGTAATATAGCAACTCCCCATTAATTAATATTAACTTAGAATACACTGGCAAAATTACCTCTTTGAACCTCAATTAGTATTTGGTTGAATAGACATCTCCACAAAGATAGAAACAAACCCTTTTGAAGACAGTGACTGATGCATGCTTTGCTTAACCTCTTTAAGGTTACAAATGGCACCACTAATGATGACAATGGGCAAATAATAGGGAGGATTATTAAATTGCAACGATGAGCTCAGCTTGGGCAGTAGTGAGCAAAAAAATAATCACTAAGCCCGTAGGCTTGAAAGCGAAGAAGCCTTCGCCACAGCATCCATGTTACAAAACAGATGATTTTTGGCCCATTATCTATTAAACGAATATTCCGAACAAAATAATACACTAATGATGCCATATACGAACTGATAGCTTATTGGAAGCAACCACAATCAGTGATAGGAAAGCGCATCACTCACAGTGTAACTTAAATAAACCCATCTAAAAAACCCTAAATAGTTTGCTAAAAAGGTGACCACTTACATGCGTTGACGATATCTTGGCACAGGAGGTGATAATTGAATATTTTATTCTAATCATGAGCATTTCGTATATAATATTACGTTAAATGAAATGGAAACATTGAAGTTCTAGAAGGTATCTCGATCAAAGTGGCACTTACCATTGGAATAAAGTCCAGCCTTTGTAAATTTCTTGTAATAACTTCCCTTTAGGAGAGTCATCGGCGGTGGTAGTGACCACATCCATTTTCGTTGTGAGTTGACCATTAATCAGGGTGACCACGGTGGTAGGGACAATCACGGTGTGAATAGTACCAATAGGAGTTTCAGTAGTTTCGGTAGGTTGAGGTTGTTGATCACTAGTGGTGGTGGAAGGTTGTGCAGTAGCACTGGGAGATGCGGAAGTAGTTTCCCCAGTAGGAGCCACCGACAGAGTGGGGGGTTCCGAAGTCGATTGTTCAGTTGAAGAAGTAGAAGGTTGAACCGACGACGAAGCCTCAGTAGAAGAAGAAGATCCGCCTAAACTTACCGAAGACGACCCCAGCTGCGAGTTGGCATTCAAACCGGAGTCAAAGTAAACAACCCCAGCAGATCCCCCTCTGATCTTGTAGTTGCTATTTTCAGTGGAGCAAGCAAGACCATTACCATCACTAATCAACGCCACTTTACCTGGTTGAGGCTTAATCAAAGTTTTATCCTTTGCATTAACATACCGGATGTTAATGAATTGAGAACTGGTTCTCCCGGGACAGTTTTGATCATCTAAATTGTTTTGAACGACATTAAACAGCAGTAAGTTTACTGCTACGTTTTCTTCGGTCGAGAACGCCTTACCTGAGTCGCCAGTGGGATCATTTGCAGCATTAACTCCGACAGATAACGTGGTTGTGTTTTCATACAGGATCAACCCCAAAGTAGTTTCTTCACCGATGTTCCAGTTAAACAGCGAATCCAACGCTTTACAATCACCACCGATAACATCACATCCAGCACCAGTTACAAAGAATTTTTCATCCTTGTCGATTTTAAACCCAAAGGTAAACGATTCCGACCCTTCCCTTAAAGGTACCTTGAATCCAATAAAATATTTACCACTGGCGTTATCAATAGTAACATCACTAGTGATTTCAACTTGGGTAGCATTAGGGCTATTCAACAGCGACGGCATTCGCCACTGTTGACTTGATGCGAGTGCACTAGCACAAAAGACAAGGGGAGTAATAAACTTCATCAGATGAGTAAATTTGTTGATGATAATCTTGGAGCAATTGCTCGATAGTTATATACAATTATCATCGGTGAGGGTTCGCCAAAAAGCGGGTAATTTAAGCGCAATGCAAACTGCAAGACAATTTTGGTAATATCTGTTCCACTTTGAGATTACGTCAGATGGATCATCATATGATGAGATATAGCATGGTGCCGGCATTTAACCCAACCTAGGTTATGTTTGGCAACAACTGACGAGGGGAGTGTTTGTGGCGAAGTTATTAATCTAGGAATGTGATAATGAGTCGAGGTCAGTGGCCCCGAGCTTACAAAAGAAGTTTATTGACAATGTTTTGACAAGATTTACGAACAACTGTTTCATCTACTTCAGGGGTACATATGCATTATCTCATTAGGTGATGATTAGAGGTAATTATTTACCATTATTGAGAGGGCAACTACCGCTATGCGGGTTAACGAAAGTAAGATTTCTTTTTCTCTTTTTTTTTTTTTTTTTTTTTTTTTGCCAGATCACGTTTTTTTCGGTCTAAAAAAAAAAAAAAGATTATTCAAGAGTAAAAACTTAATTTGCAACATAAACATAATTCAATAACCAGGTAATCTTTTGGGTATCGCCATTATTGCTTGCTATGATATTAGGTTCATATGAGTGATGGCGACCACATACAGATTTATCACCAACAACTCGTGTTGAAAAGATCGCCTAGGGTACTACTATGACGACAACGACAATAAGATTTGATCTCACATAGACAAGTAAAACAAGGGAAGGCAGATACGGCGAAAAAGTTTTTTAACAATTTGTTTTATTACAATAACCAAGAAATAATCAACTAAAACTAGCTATAATTATCGTAGCCTAAGGCGGTGAATTGGGAAGCAATTTGTTTCAAAAGTTTCCCTTGTTGGGAATCATCAGCCGTCGTGGTTATGAGAGTGACAAAGGTTGTTGGTTGACCATTAATGGTGGTGATGACCTTTGACGGGGCCAAAACAATATCCCCCGCGTCAGCTAAACTCGTGGTGGCTATTTTAACTTCGGTAGTCGTTTCAGGTTGACTAGAAACGATGATCGATTGCAAAGGAACTCCGGTAGCTGCCGCGGGTATCTCAGATGGCATGGGAGTTTCCGAAGTAGATAACTTAACATTAGAATGGATTTCCACGGTTTGTAAACCCAACTCGGTATTAGTGGGTGCAACAATATCCGAAGAATCTGCCACCCGAGAGGAGATGACGACATTCGAGGTAAACATCACCAGCAAGATAGACGAACTATCGGCTAAAGTGGAAGAAACCAGTGGAATAACTTCGGTAGTCCCCGTTGGTAAGTCAACGGGGATATTATTAAATGCTTGAGTGATAAGGTCACCTTCATTACCTTGATCAATGAGCCCCGAGTCTAATTGGACCGAGCCATCAGATCCAACTGAAACAGAATAATTTGAAGAGTTAGTGGAACAACCTTGATTATTACCATCAGATACTTGATTAGCATCCCCCACTTTTGGAACCACCGGCGAGTTGTTAACATCAATATACCGAACATTAATAAATTGAGATGAAAATTTCCGGGGACAAGAGGATGCATCCAAATTATTTTGCAATAATGTAAATGATGGTAATGTTGAATCAACTGGGATGACATCATTAAACGCAGTGCCATTTTGTTGATTAGAAACCCCTGCCAGGAAGCTAACCCCACTATTTTTAGAAGCAATGGCCAAGGTTACTTCATCACCAATATTCCATGCATTTTCGGTTCCAGCGACGTGCTTACAATCACCACCAGCGACATCACAACCAGAACCATCAACGATAGAGGTGACACCATTATCGTATCGAAGGCCAAAAGTATATTGAAAACTGGAGTTGGCAACCGGTACCTTAATCCCGATAAAGTAGTTGCCATTGGCATCAGTTACGGTAACATCGGCAGTTACTTGTAATTGATCTCCCGATAATGAATCGGGTTTTAAAAACAGTTGTGATGAAGCAAGAACAGTAGCCCAGAATAATGGAGAGGCCAATTTCATATTTTTTTTTGGTATTGGTTTTAATTATGCTGGTGTATCAAATATATATCTTCGTTGCGTTGTGTCCTGACACGGTGGTTCCCAATTTGGTGCATGCATTTAGGTTATTGATTGTTCAGTGAATTCGCAACCTAATTCGACAGGTAATAGGGACCAACTTGGTGAAGGATATTCAATGGTATTGGTTAACTATGGGGTATTGGGGGGGAGGGGATGGACCATGGTAATGACTTATGATCTGGGGTTGGGTTGTATTTGTCCCTTACATGAACCATCTAATCACTGTCAAAAGTTAAGGGGTACATGCGTCTTTTTTTGTTCTAAAGGTTACTAAATTCAAACTTTTAAATATTGAGGCGGGGGACACGCACATGTCAATTGACACCCGATATCAACAGGATCAACCGCCTTTGTTTTCCTAATTCCTCACGTTTCTCCCTCAGCCAATTCCCCCCTCTCTTCTTCCTCGCATAACTCACCTTCACTTCTAAGCCCATGCAATGATAGCCACCATACCTCTTCGCATCACCAGGTGATGGTTATCATTCGTAAACTACCACTAAACAACAAGTAGTTGTGCATCACCAATATTCGCTTTGTGCTAGTGATGGTGGTGACATATCCATTGTAGCATCGATTACGCCTAGTTTGGCGATTATCATCAAGAATGACAAGAAAATCAAAAACTACCCACGTGAAATGTTCACTCAAAACCAGCAACCTTGTCTTACATACCAAGGACGATTCAATTATCATTCCTAAGTGTGTTTTATATTAAACTTTGATTCGATTCTCCAACAATTGCCGGGAGAGAATAGGTTAATCACCAAATAGAAGGAATTTGTTGCCGAGTGTTTTGAGGAAATTGTCAATTGAAAATGGTCTAGCCAAGGGATTATTTGGTTTAGCTAATTCGATGGTCTAGCCATGGGA
This sequence comes from Diutina ranongensis (nom. inval.), assembly GCA_030569815.1. Classification (NCBI taxonomy): domain Eukaryota; kingdom Fungi; phylum Ascomycota; class Pichiomycetes; order Serinales; family Debaryomycetaceae; genus Diutina; species Diutina ranongensis (nom. inval.). The sequence goes on from JAJMLP010000006.1 coordinate 170,273, forward strand.
TCACTTTAGCCAATTCCAAGGTCTACCACAAATCACCCCAAAGTGTAAATATACCTCTTTAAGAGCACAATCTAATTCTACTCCTTTCAACTACTTACCAATAGTTTCACTTAAACGTAATCCTTTCCATTGCTTGGAAGCCGTTGTATGCTACCTCGTAATCGTCACCGATATTCCCTCACTATGAGAGTGGTTTCCCCATTTGGAATTCCCTCACTGTTTTCGTCCCCGCGCTCCGCAGAACTCTAACCCATTACTTTCAATGATAGATACCCAAGACCTTCAAGGAGCATTCAAAATCGCCAACTTGGTGGTGGCTACTCTTGGACTTATTAGTGGGGTATTTCAATTGTTTTCGGGGATTAAACCATTCATCCATGGGTTATTTATCATTGGGTTTTGTCTCATGATTGGGGGGCTCGAATTCAAAGTGCCCCCAGAAACTTATACCTACGCCAGTTTCTTATTCCTGTTTATTGGTAGAGGTATCTTTTATGTGTTGATTGCTCTGTTGATTGATGGAGGGCTGATTTTCCGGATCTTCTGTCTGTTGATCATCTTTGTCATTGGACTCATCTATGTTGGCTTGGAAGCAGTGCCCCTGGTGACTCCTCCAGAAAATATGAATACTGAAGGGGTTACCTTGGAAAATGAAGATATCATTTAATAATTATACAAAAATCCCGGGGGATTGAGGAAATATTTAATCATTTTTTATGATGAAACAAATCAGAAAGGTGATGGTGGTGGTTTTGTTTGTATTCCTTTTCTTCCTTTTCTTCCTTTTCCATTTCATTGGCGGCTGCCTTTGATACTGGTGCCCCTTCGAGGAAAGTGGTTTCCCCAAGTGCCGCGGAATCCTGACCAAATTCGGGTTCTCTGTCTTCACCATCTTCATTATAATAAACGGCAATGTAATCATCAGGAGGCTTTACTTGCCCTTGAACTTGCTTTGAAAACGCTGCCATGGGGGCGGTGGAAGGGTTACGATTTTCCAGAGGCATGGCAGCATCATAAGGTCCATCATGGTGTAATCCCATACCTACATTATCCAACCCATCAATGATATCGACTTCGGCATCTTCTGGACGTTGGTTATGGTGAGGGGGGACCCGTTGGTGTTGATTCAGCATGTTTGTTTGTTAATTGAACTTTTGTTTGCTTTAACAAAGGTGTTGAGTTGTGCATACGCGCGTTCTTAACCGGACCCTCCGGATGTGACGGTAATGCCGATTTTTAAGGACTATTTTGCTATATTTGCCAAGGGGTTGTTATCCTTTGGCACCATGATTGATTATATCAATGATTTCGATGACTACAGCGTATATATCGGCTTGGGTTTACTCCCATCACATGTCAACCCCTGGTTGGTTGCAGCTCTCATAACGGTGCGACTCGACGCGTGGTGCAACGGGTCCCCCCCACCTTTAATTTATAATTACGCTTCAGTTAACATCATAACCCTTTTCTCACATAAAAGAAACCTGTACCGATGAAATTATGCATATGGCTTCTCTCATTAATAGTGGGGTGTTTCTGGTTATGAGCCCAACACACTCACACTCACACTCAAAAACGGTCGTCGACCATTTATGGTTTTTCTAATCATCTATATCATTAGCACGTGAATTAGGACTAATAGTAATTGCTATATTGATCGAGTTAATCCGTCATAGAACAGGGTTTTTGGTATATCTTCACTTTCCCCTATTATAACTGTGTCAAACCACAAATCAACTCACTAACTCTATAAAGTGATTGTGTTACCTTCCACCAACCTCCCCCCGCGGCGCTACCATAAGCGACGACAACGCGCCACGTAGTTGAAAAATTCCCCCACTAGATCCTCTAACTACTGGCACCATGGTCAAGATCGAAGAAATTGCCTCGACCCTGACTTTCGCTTGGAGTAGTGACACATTGCCGCTACTCGTCACGGGTACAGTGGCAGGTGCTGTTGATATCAATTTCAATCTGCTGCTGGTACTCGAGATCTATAACATCTTTGCCCCAACTGCACCAAAGGAACCTGTGTTCACTGCCAACGTCGATGCCCGGTTCTATGCTATTGCTTGGTCAAAACCATTTGAAGGTCGTCCTCAAGGGTTGATTGCTGGGGCATTTGAAGATGGTCTGATCGAATTCTGGGATGCAGCAGTATTGATCAAATCAAAGGATTTAAGAGCAGCCATGGTCCATAAACTGACCAAACACACCTTGGGACCCGCTAAATCAATTGCGTTTAACCCTTTACAACCACAAATCTTGGTACTGGGGGGATCAAAGGGTCAATTGTTTATTTGGAACTGTGCCAAATTCGATGAACCCACTTCTCCCGGTTCAGCCATGACCCCAATGGAAGAAGTCACCCTGGTGGCATGGAACAATACTGTGCCTCATATCTTTGCTCTGACGGGTAACCTGGGTTATACCTCCGTTTGGGATTTAAAAGCCAAGAGAGAAGTATTGCATTTGCAATATCTGGCTCCAGGCACGGGCGCTCGGGCCAACTTTAGTCAAGTGGCATGGCATCCTACTATCCTGACTAAGTTGGTCACGGCTCTGGACAATGATGCCTGTCCAGTGATTTTAACCTGGGATTTAAGAAATGCTAATGCCCCAGAACAAGTTCTTAATGGTCATAACAAGGGAGTTTTGCTGTTGGATTGGTGCCGTCAAGATCCTTCATTATTACTCTCGAGTGGTAAGGATAATACTACCTTTTTATGGAACCCACAAACCGCATCCAAGTTGGGTGAATATCCCACTACTGCTAACTGGACATTCCACGTAAGATTTGCCCCCCTGGCTCCTGATATTTTTGCTACTGCCCTGTTTGATGGTAAGGTGATTGTTCAAACCCTCCAAGATACTTCGCCACCGGTGCTGGCTACGGTGGCTGCTGCTGCTACTCAAGGAGGAGATGACGCCTTTTGGTCTCAAATCTCAACAACTGAGACTCAACAACCTAAATTTGACCAATTGCAAGCTCCTCTGTGGTTAAAGTGCCCTTGCTCGGTATCTTTTGGTTTCGGGAATAAGTTGGCAATTGTCACTTCAACCGAAGGTAAGCTGAGTATCACTCTCACCAGATATAACCTGGGAGGGGCCCTGGGAGAAAAGTTCAAACAAGCAATTGCTCTGGGACAATTTTCCGAAGTTATTGATGAACATAGCTCTCAAACCAAGACCGAAACCGATGGTGAAGATTGGAATCTTTTGAAGCTTCTTACCGGAGATGCCTCTCATTATAAGGCCAAGTTTGCCTCTTCTGGTGAATCAAGTGAAGATGTCGATGCCGATGAATCCTTCTTTGACCACTTGGATGAACTGGTGACCTACGTGCCAGAAGGTGATTTTGTTCTTGGTTCTGACCCTCTCATCAAGTATGTGTTGTCGAATAAGCGGGCCAAGGCCGTACAACATTGTTTAGATAACAATTTGCTTGAAGAAGCTCTTGTGTTGGCTCTTGATCCCCTGACTCCTGAGGCTTTACGGAAGAAGGTCCGCAATGCTTTCTTTAATAAGCACAAGGCCAACACCACTTCTCGGGTTTTGTTCTCGGTGACAAATAGCGATATCAGTGATATTGTTGCTCATGCTGATGCTAACAATTGGGAAGAAATTGGTGCTGCCATTGCTTCGTTTACCAATGATGCTACCACCTACAAAACTCAAATGTCTCAATTGGGTGATAGAGTATTGGCTTTGGGTGACAGAAGCGGGGCTATCTCTTGTTATGCTGCCGGGGAAAACTTGGATAACTTGGCTAAGTTATGGCTTGAAGAATCTACTTCTTACGAACGGGCATTGTTGAATGGCGGTGACGCTTCGGTTAGATCCCCCGCAGATGCTAGATATGCTACCTTGAATAACTTTGTTCAAAAGATTGCCCTGTACCAAGCCGTTTACCCTGGTGCTCAAATCAGTGATGCTAATGTCGTGAAGGCAGTATTAGATTACTGTACCATTGTCGCTGCCACTGGTGAGTTCGAACTTGCCGAACGCTTCTTGCCTTTGTTGCCTGAAGAAGTTGCTCTGTTTGAAAGAGATAGAATTTCCAAGGCCACCTCAAGGGCTACTCCCGCTGGTGGTGCTGCTGGCGTTAACCGTTACGGTAATGTGTCGAGAAATGGTGGCCGGGTGCCATCGGCGGTTCCTCAACAACAAAACCGTGCTACTCCCTCTCGGTTGACTCCTACTGCTGGTGCACCTCCTCCTTCTATCCACACCCCTGTTGGCTTACCTAATCCCTCTGAATTCCCCCCTTCATTCTCCCCCGTTCCTGCTATGCCCGTTGGTGGTGCTGCTCGTTCCCCAGCAGCTGCTAGACACAACCCATATGCTCGGTCAAACCCATATGCTCCCCAACAGCCACAACAACCCCAACAACCCCAACAATTCCAACAACAGCAATTAGGGGTGCCTTCCATGGCTTCAAACCCATACGCTGTTCCTCCGGTGGCATCTCCTGGCCCTCAATTCATGCTGATGAATGTTGGTGCTCCTCCTCCTCCTAAGAAGAAAGAAGAAGGATGGAATGACTTACCCGATGGGATTAAGATTGGCCCTGCTCCTAGAAGAGCTGCTGCTGCTACCACGGCTCCAGCCCCTTCGTTTGGTGCTGCTGGTTCCCAAGCCCCTCCATTTGTCGGTCCTAATTCTGTTCCACAACCCGGTCCTTCTCGGAAGGCCTCGAGCAACGTAGTGTTACCTCCTCCTCCTATGGGTGGCTCTCGTCAAGCTCTGGCTGCTAACCTGCCTCGTCCTGGACATGCTATGGTCAATTCCAAGTATGCACCTCCCCCTGGCTCAGTGGCTCCCCCTACCCCAAAATTTGAAGCTACTATTCCTAGAAATGGTGGTGGCTCTCCTGCAAAGGCTCCTCCCAAGAACCCTTATGCACCTCTGGCAATTCCAGTTACCCCTCAAATGGGGCCAGTTCCTCCCCTGACGAACTTTGCCGCCCCAGTCTCGTCTGGTCCTGCCCCTCCTAAAAACCCCTATGCTCCCCAAGCTGGCCCTGTCGGTGGCGTATCCATGCCTACTTCGGCTGCTGGTGCATTTGGCCCTCCCCCAATGAGCACTGTACCAATTGTTGGTGGACCCCCTCAAGCAGGACCCCCTCCTAAGGGCCCTGCTCGTCATCCGTCTGGTCCTGCTTCGGTTCCTCCCCCACCAGCTGCTCCATCTACTTTTGGAGGGGTTCCTCCATTGGCTCCTTCCGCATCGGCCCCCCCTCCTCCCACCAATGCATTTGCTCCTCCTCCTCCCAGTAATGCATTTGCACCTGTGAGTGGTGTTGCTCCCCCTCCTACTGGTGCTCCTCCTGCTGCTGGTGGTTTTGCCCCTCCTACCAATGGTGCTTCCGTTCCACCCCCATCTACCGCTGCTCCCCCAGTTGCTTCTCCAGCTGCCCCTCCAGCTGCACCTCCCACTGGAGTGGTTTCTCCCCCTGCGGTAGCTCCTACCCCTCCTCCAGCTCCAGTTAAGACTAAATACCCAGTTGGTGACCGTAGTCACATCTCGGAACTGGCGATGCCCATTTATGAATCGTTGGACAGAGTCCACCAAGCTATCAAGCCCAAGATCCCAGAAAGATTTGCTAAGCATGCGGTGGACATGAATAAGCGTCTCAATATCTTATATGATCATCTTAACAATGATGATTTGTTATCGGAACCAGCGCTTATTGAGTTACGTAAGGTGGGTGAAGCATTGGAAAATAAGGACTTTGCCTCGGCCTCATCGATCAACACGGCATTATCTACTAATTTCAGTGACGAAATGGGCCAATGGAACACTGGGGTTAAGAGGTTGATCACCATGGCCGAAGTTATGTATCAATAATGTTAACTTTCTGTTTTTATAGTCGTTAATTATTATATCGTTATCTAATAATTACCTCAGCAAAATCTGGTCCAATTTCATCACCATCAAAGTTGCCAGAAGTCTCTACCAACAAGTATCTAAATTGACTCGGGGAAAATTCAATTATGGTCAGGTTAAACTCAGTTGATGGGGCGACGGGGCCATCCTTTTTCCAAGGGGCAGTGACTTCAACGGTATGATTCAAACTCAATTGATCAAACACATCATTCATAGCAACCACTTTACCATCGGTATTAGCCCAAGAGTATTTGTTAATAATATAATCACCATGTAATGATACCCCCGCCAAAACCGCTTCAGCCAGAGTGTATTTTTGGTCTTGCTTCATGTTGTAGAGGGACACCATCTTGGGAGGCTTGTTACCAAAGATAAATTCCACCAGGGAAGCATTTTGTACCAGCAAGAGATCCACCAACATCATCGAAGAAGTGTTTTGCAGTTGCCATTTCAGGGTAACATCACCATCATTAATCAGCAGAGGGTTATCCCCAGCCATACCTGCGGTGACATTCATCACTCGAGCCAGCAGACATTCTGATTTCAGACCCTTGAAATTTTGTTCAGGGGTATACAAGGGGATGATAACTTGGGCACCAGGTTGAAGTTGAATAGTACCAGCAGCATGATTCCGAGGAGCAACTTGGATGGTGATTTGGTTCTTACCATGATGAGAAACCAACATATTATCATTGTCGATTTCAAATTCCAACAGTTGATTCATATACTTGATGCCATTCCAATGGGCATGGCCACCAAGACAATCAATCAGCACCGGGTCCAAATAAAGCACTCGCTTCAATTGATTATCTTCGGAAACATTATAAGTTGGACGGAAGCCAGTAACCCCTTGGAAGAGAGCTTGTAATACCCCACCATGACCAGTAAGAAATGGGAAAGCAGGATGAGTACCCCCATTCACCAAGTAGTCATCTTGGTTTTGTTCAGAAAATTGGGCAAATGGCCCCCGTAAATAAGGGATAATCAGTTTAAGCAAATACAGTTGCAGAGCACATCCCGAATTGGCCAATTTTCCTTCAATCGCCAGGAAAATGGAAAATGACATTGCTGGACCAAACGATACTTGACGATCGGCATAAAACGCAGCATTGGTGGTTTGTTCACTAATACTAACCAATTCATCTTCATAAAGGGGATAGGTCAACATAATGACATCGGCTTGTTTAACTCCAACCAGCAGATTCATTCCCGAGAATTCCAAGGTAATCCCATTTTCTTTAGGAATGTACATCTTCTTACTGATATCACTCCAGTTCGAAGGTACCGATTCACCAATATGTTTACCAATATCAACTGCCCAACCTAAAACCTTCGAGATCCCTGCATTGGTATATGCCCCGTTATCGACATGGTTGGCATATTCATCAGGATCAGTCAAATTTGAAGTGGTATAACCATCGACAGTAGAATTATAAGTAACCAAAGAGGTAAAGAACTTGGCGGCATTTTCCATCACTGGCCATACTCTTGATTTCAAGTATTCATCATCTTGAGCACCATTCAAGTAAATCAGCCACCCTGCTTGGGCCACGGCATGATTGATATGATATTCATAATCAAAACAGGGTCCAGTAGCCGTACAGTTACCGTACCGACCCAGGGTCCAAGGATAAACTGCCCCTTCAAAAGTCTTTGGTTGATCATTAACCCCACCATGCCAATCACTGGCACTTTCAATGACATTCAATTGGGCTTGCTTTTGGGTATAATAGCGGTAATTGACAATGTGTTGAGCATGTTCGGGAGAAAATGGCAAAATGGCAGGCATCATCCAAAGATCAGCATCCCAAAACACCATCCCAGCATAAGCATCCAGAGAAAGACCCCCCACCCCAACTGCAGCAGAAACTCCTTCGGCATTGGGTCGAGTATTGGTCAATAAATGAAACATCAGTGCTCTCAGGGTCAAGGTAAGCAAGTCATTACCATCAAATCGAGACATTTCCTTATTATCACCTTGTTTTTTCCATTCCTTGATATGACTCTTCAAGATACCACCATAATGCCACCCTTGAGTAGCAGTAGACTTGGCCACTTGCCAAGGATCTTTAACCGTATCTGCCAGAGCAATACCAACGTATTTTGTCAACGAAGCTCTCAGATTCTTAGGAGAAAGACAGAGGTTAACGTGTTGAGATGCGGTATTGTTTGAAACCCCACCTTGGAGAGCCTTTTGATCCAACACCGAGTAGATAACCCCATTGACCCCAGCAACTCCCAGTGGTTCAAAAACCATGGCAATACCTTCATTTTCACAAAACGCATGAGGAGAAGCACACCGTTCACTGGTACTAAAGTCCAAGGTATCTTCAATCATAATCTCAACTTGACAATCGGCCTTCAGTTCCAAATCGACATGAACAACCCCCAAATGCTGGTGATCACGATGGGCAAAAATGGTATAGGTTACATCCACAGTATCAAGCCATGTAAATGATGTAGTCACCACCCCATTCAGTAAACTCATGTTCTGCATGTAGTTGGTCACCACTTGGTCTTCACCAATCCGATATAACAGTTGAGGATCAAGCACATGTTCTTCACCATTCAATGTCATTGATAATTGAAGCGTCGTCCATTGGGGTACAGCAGCGATAAATGAATCCCAGCCTTTATCAGATAATTCGGGGAAATTAGTTCCCTTTGCCTTTGGTTGCAAATTGAAAAACCCAGCAATAAACGCTCCCAGATACCGATCATTAAAAAGAGGCCATCCAGCATTGATCAATTCGGGCAGATCTCCCGGCATCACTTGATCATGAGCAAACCCAAACCCAGCATTAGGGATTCTCGCCCCAATATAACCATTAGCAACATAAGGTTGTCTTTGATATTGGTTATGACCAAAAGTGGTAGTACCGACGGTATTTCTGTCGAAATCATAAAACAGGCCTTCACCAAACATAATCGGAGTGAATAACGCCCGATTCCGAACCGTCAGCTCCAATTGATCATCAACCCGTTGACGACGTCTGAAAATCGGTTCAAAATTGAACTCCGACCCTCCATGGATCTTCAAAGACGACGGCATTTCCGGCCATTGCACCCCTCGTTGAGCAGCATAGATAATGTTAAGCACCACCACCACCGCGAGGGCAGCTAAGATCGTCAGTGTCGACGTCCACCGTCTGGAAAACGATTTGTAAACCGCCATGATTGCAATGTCTATGGTTCCAAATGGTGGATCCCCGTTGGCTTTTTATAGTGTGGAACTAACGGCAATGGTAATTATTTGTTGATCACTCAAAGCGCGGGGAAACTCTAGCCAAGGGAAGTGTAAGCCCTGAAAAAGACATTCCTGTAAACGGCGCTGCAGGCACAAGTGGAACCGCCCATTTAGGGATCAATATCAGTAATGGGTCACAAAAAAGAAATCTATGGTTAACTAAGGTTACTCTTACTATATAGGGTGATTATGGTTCGATTTAACCCCAGAATGGACTAGAGACAATTAGAGACCAATGGTAATGATTAGGTTGCTACTAATACGAACGAACGGTGCCACAAACATTCCGTTAACCCAAAAATTAAGCCTTGACATTTTGGGTATAGTTGCCATTCCAATTGATTGTGGGGAAGGCAATTTCTCCGAGAAGCTGCAAAAGGGATTTATCCGGGAAAGTGCCGCATGATGAAAGCCGCGTGTCTCAATTTGGAAGCGAGATTTGATGTTTGTGGAGGTGTGCACAAATTTCTCACGTGACTGTTCACGTGTGCGGCTCGCGGTGGTGATTGATGTCAAAGTGATGGTGCGATGAGGTTGAGGACAAGATAAATGAAGATTAAAAGCAAGGAATACGTTTCAGACTCGGACTCCGATAACGAATTCGAACCTCCTAAGGGATTTAAATCCAAGCAAGTCAAAGGGGATTTTGCTAAGGCTTGTAAAGGTAAAGAAGTATGGCTCATTAAGGTACCTAAAGGGTTTGCCATGGACAAATTAAAGAAGTTACCAGTTTCATTTGCCACCACTTCTATTGCTAATGGGCCGGCTCCCTTTACTCAAGATCTGACCACTTATTCCGTCAATGAAGAAATGCTTACTGCTGAGGATGCCCCAACTAAATTCACGGTATTAGCTGGTTCTAAAGAAGGTAGCTTGACATCCAAGGGGACCATCCTGAGATTTTATAACATTAGAGAAACGGTGACCATTCCCACAATTGATTATGATGCTGCTAGAGTTGCTAGAACCGACGTTGAAAAAGTTGATGGTCTTCGAATGAGACATTTCCCCACTGGTTATGATGCTAAAGATTTCGATGAAGCAAAGCCAAAGCAAGGGACTAAAAGACCGGCGGAAGATGTAGGGGAAAAGAAACTGAAGAAGGAAAAGAAGGATAAGAAGGAAAAGAAGGAAAAGAAAGACAAGAAGGAAAAGAAGGAAAAGAAGGAGAAAAAGCTGACGAAATAAAACCACAGATAATGATGAAACAGATAGATTTGGGATAACATGAAATAAATAGAGCATATTTTGATACCGATTAGCCAAATGACGAACTCATGTTGTCACGTGCGTTATCACGTGTATGGTGCGGCTCTTTCTGATCGATTATAACTTGAGAAGACAGATCAATTTAACCAGGGAATATGGGGAACAAAGCGTCCACTCAACGGCAGCTTGGTCAAAATATCACCAAAAAGGTGACTCCGGTCAATAAACTGGATCCGAAATTACCACTTTGGGCGCCTCCACCAACCCCAGTGCCAGCATTTGATGCTGCTGCCCTTACAAAGAAATTGAAAGAAAAGGATGAAGGCAAAGTGAGTTCCACCTCAGGTAAAGATGGTATGGACCCTCAAGTAGATGGTACCTCGACATATGACACCGATTACTTGAAAAACGTCACCCAATTAGGTCGTCAACTCCATCAAATCACCATGCCTAGTCCCAACGCTAACTCACTTGCATTACGCCAACTTAAGTTCCGAAAGCAATTATATGAACAAGGTGAATCACAAAAGCATGATCATGATAGTCAAAAGCTGTTGGTTCATCCTCAAACCCTCTCCGCCATTTTAAGTGATATCAAGGACGGAACTGCACTTAAAAAAGTTGCCGAAGACTTTAACCTCCTGCCAAAGTTACTTGATGATTTACAAAGATTTGCAGTTGCAAAGACGGTGGTGGTTATTCAAGAAAAACCCAAGGAAGGAGAATTGACCCATAAGAACACCGGACTGGGAAGATTGGAGGCAGAAGACATCGAAGGATTTGATCAAGAGAGATTAAACAAATTGAAGAAACGTATTTCTCTTGAATAACGATCAATGCTGTATATAATTAATGACATATTATCATCGGAGGCTCCCGGGCCTGTATATAGCCGCATCAGATCTCCGTTTGAAATCTCGACCCCGGTCTCGGCCAAGATCCCCCCCAATTAATATCATGTCAAAGAGATCAGTAAAAGAAGTGATTAGATTCCTTGAACAATATCTGCCATGTGACGTCAGTGATGCCCTCGTTCAACATGGATCGAAGGATGGCGGGTTTATTGCCAATTTGATTAACCAATCCAAGAACCCTCTGGGGCAATCCACCGTTGGTAAGGCTTATACGGTGTTATATGCACCAAAGCTGGACCCAAGACCTGCGGTTAAACAGAGTTATATCGATGAAGTTCCTGAAGATGCCTTTGTTGTCCTTGGATTACCCGTTGAATGTCAACTGGTTCAAGCACCCTATGTCAGTGTTAACAATGCATTATATGGGGGATTAATGAGTACTAGAGCTCAATTCCAAAAGGCCAATGGTCTGGCGATCTTTGGTCGGATTCGGGATGTAGGGGAACATCAAGCATTGGGATACCCTGTATGGTCATATGGGGTAGGGACGTGTGCCCCAGGTCCCGTAGTCAAGGTGGTAGGGATTAACATACCCATTGATATCAAAACCACCACCGTCGATTCAAAGGAACAATTAATAACCATTAATCCTGGTGATTACTTGGTGGCCGATGAAGGAGGACTCGTCAAACTTGAAGATAACTCCCAATTAGACCTGGTACTTGAATATATCCCTAAAAGAGTCAATGCCGACACTCACGTCGCCGAAGATATCAAAAAGGGAACCCCCGCCGCCGAAGCCCAAAAATTCTGGCGGTCGAAAATCTAACGCTATTAAATACATGTAGTACATACTCCTCCCCGCATAGATCTACCGTCGGGCTAGACGCGCACCATCAAAGCCATCGATAATCCCAAACATACCACCTCATCATTATTGAGTGAAGATGACGGTATCTTCATATCGAATACCCATTTCCGATCTAGATCATTGTCTCGAACAACTTATTGGTCATAACCCTCCGAAACTCCTCCCTCCAGAGACTATCCGACTGTTATGTCATCTGCTTAAGACTGAACTCCTTGGTGTTCCCAATATCATGAGCTTAGCTACCCCTATATGTGTGGTAGGGGACATCCATGGCCAGTATCATGATTTATTGGAGATTTTCCGGATTCTGGGACTGCCACCAGATACTAATTACTTATTCCTTGGTGATTACGTCGATCGAGGCTACTATTCGGTGGAAACCATCCTGTTACTACTAGTACTCAAATTACGGTACCCAGAACGAGTGTTTTTAATTAGAGGGAACCATGAACTGAGGACGATTACAACCAATTATGGCTTTTACACCGAAACTCTCAATAAATATGGCGGTAGTGCCGATGTCTGGGGATATATCACCGATTTATTTGATTATCTTCCATTGGCTGCCACCATTGATGGTCGATTATTTGCCGTTCATGGAGGATTACTGCCTAGTTGTCAACAATTGGATCAAATTCGGGCGATTGACCGGTTTAAGGAAATCCCTCATGATGGGGTGATGGCAGACTTGGTATGGCTGGATCCAGATATTGATATCATGGATTTTAAGTTGCTGCCTCGAGGAGCAGGTTACTTATTTGGTCTTGATGTCATTAACAAGTTTTGTCAAGAAAATAACTTGGTACAATTGATTCGAGCCCATCAATTATGTAATGAAGGCTATACCCTGTATTGGAAAGGTAAATGTGTCACCGTATGGCTGGCACCGAATTATTGTTACCGCTGTGGCAACAAGGCGAGTGTATTGGAAATCTTTCATTCCAATTATGATACCAAAGATGTCGGCCCCCCTCAAATGGTGAATGATCGATATATTGAAGCATTACCGGGACAATATTTCAATATCTTTGAGGCATCACCGGAAAATGATGAAGATACCGTCAATGGCAAACTGGTGAATGGGGTGGAAGAGGAAGACCATGGGGGTTATTACCACAAGAAGCACATCGAATACTTCTTATAATGATGATTTAATTTATTCCATATCCTTATTACCTTTATTTACATTTTATATGCACGACGTAATGCCCCCACCTAGGCCACCGCCACTGGTCGACAAAACTTTTCAAATATCGTTTCCTTTGGTTTCAACACTTTTTTAGCATCATAATTGGAGGTCTTAACCAACTTGAAACTACCGGTACCCACACTCATGGTTTGACCCAAAATAATACATTCGGAAACCCCTTCGACCTTATCTGATTTAAGATAGAAGGCGGCGTCGAACAAATGATCGGTAGTCTTTTCGAACGATGCCAATTGTAATACTGAATCCCGCATCTTGGATAACCCGAACCGGGTGATCCCCAATACTTCCCCTTTATATGTCATCACATCCCCTAACAATTGAATATGACGAGGATCCACCGACATCCCGTGATTACTCATGGTATAGTCAATTTCATGAATAATCAGTGCCCGGGCAGCTTCAATCCCTAACACTTGCATACATTCCAATACGTGATTGGTCAGAGTCTTGGTACCAACCACCCCATCCGTCAGCATCACATCCTTAAGACCATAACCTTCGACCAACAATTCTTTCTTACCATCTTCCCGAATGTTAATAACCGCCCGGAAAACGGTGGGCAACCCCTTGATGACAATCAGTGGTAATGATCTCTTTAAATGTTGCATCCGGAAGAATAACGCCGTGGGTTGAGTGGTACCCTTGATTTGTTCAGCCTTGGTTTCTCTTAAAGTAACCAATACATTAACCACATTCTTGGATACCGATACATCCCCAGGATTAATCTTAAGCTTAGGAGCCTTGGTAATAGCCGTAGCGATTTGATCCATCGTCAATTCTAATTGTAACTTGTCAATAGTTTCGGTATCAACATGAATCAGCAAATAAGCCATGTTGTTTTTATAGACATCCAGAATAGAATAAGCAACATCCGATAACAACGTCTTTTCAATCCGACCCTTGACCACTCTGGCGGCGATTTCTTCATCTTCATTAACCAACACTGATTTGATAATAGGGGTGGAAATCACCTTGGAAGCATTAATAATTTCCTTAATCCGAGGAACCCCCAAAGTGACGTTCATAGAAGCAACCCCAGCAAAATGGAAAGTCTTTAATGTCATTTGAGTCCCAGGTTCCCCAATAGATTGGGCACCAATAGCCCCAACTGCAGTACCAGGTTCCACTAATGCTCTGGTATATTTGGTCATACAAGTATCGATGAAATGAACAAGACACTTTTGAGTAATCTTAAGAATTTGGTCCACTGCCGTTTGCTCAGCCAGTGTTTCCGTCATCTCATCACTGAGGTTATGGCGACTTCTTAACCGGATCAACTTGTCCAACTTTTTGGTGACGAATTCAATCACCAGGGTGATGAACTTATCCTTAGGAGTATCACCCTTGATCACCAACTTTTCATCAATAATTGATTGTACTTGAGCAGGCAACAACCCTGGAGTATTAATATCAAAGGTGATATTAGCCAGGTGATTCCATTGCCGTTCAAAGTTGACGGGTACTGCTGCCCCTTCCATATCAAATGGATCCAACCCATCACCCCCGTACCGGAATTGAACGATACCATTCAGCGAGTTCCGGACGGTGTTATCGTATTGAGCACTCAAATCTTCTAAAGATTTCATCAACCGCCGGGACATGTACCCGGTTTCGGCGGTCTTAACCGCAGTATCCACCAACCCTTCTCTACCAGAAATGGCGTGGAAAAGGAATTCTGGCGGCGTCAACCCTGAGAAGAAAGAATTTCTTACAAACCCCTTCGATTGAGGAGTCTTTGAATTCTTAGGGAAATGAGGTAATGACCGATCTTGGAACCCATCAGGCACCCGGTTACCGGAAATAATTTGTTGACCGACAACTGCCACCATTTGTGACACGTTAACTGTCGACCCTTTAGAACCACAGGTGGCCATAATAAGCGGGGCATTAAGCGCATCTAATTCCTTGATACAAACATCCCCCAATTGTTCTCTAACCTTGGATAATAACCCCCCAATCTTGGCTTCTAACGTTTGTTCTTCATTACACCCGGGTTGGGTTTCCAATTTGCCTCGATTATACTTGTCAATTAATTGGTCACATTCAAGGTACGCCTTTTCTACAACCAATGCCTTTCTCTTTTGTAAATCATCACCAGGGGTGACATCATTAATACCAATCAGGAATCCTCGGTTCCCTAAGAATCTTGCCGATAATTTAGCCATTCTATTCATGGCATTGGCGGCTTCAACCGGTCCGAAATCTCTTAAAATGGTATAAAATACCGAATGCTTCTTCCCATCACCCAATAATGATTTATCCATAACCCCCAGTAAGATCTCTGACCCTCTAATGATGACGTACCCATCATTAGGCGACATTTCAGGCGGTTCGGCCTTTTCACAAGTCTTACATTTGGCATCCAAATTAATGACCACGGGAGACTTCTTGTTAGGACGGATCAAAAGGGAGAATACTTGCTTCCCTGTCCATAATCTTTCGGGCTTATAAATGGCAGGGGGGGGTAAATCAAATTTGATATCGGCGTCACTCATCATCGCCATCATTTCAACGAATTCTGCTCTAGAAAAGAATGAATCTTTATGAGAAATTAAGTAGGAGGCAGTGATGAAATCTTGGGTAGCAGCAATGATGGGTTCCCCGGATTTGGGGGTCAACAAGTTGTTCTTGACCCCCATCAAGTTGATGGCTTCAGCCCGGGCTTCTTCGGTTTGAGGAACGTGTAAATTCATTTCATCCCCATCGAAATCGGCATTATAAGGAGTACACACACATTCGTTCAACCGGAAAGTTCTCCAAGGTCTAATCTTGGCATAATGCGATAAAATAGAAAGACGATGCAATGATGGTTGACGGTTGAACAACACCACATCCCCATCTTCTAAATGACGTTCAACAATGTCCCCCACTTGTAAGAACTTGGCCAATTTCACCCGATCCCCATACCGCAAGTTCCGCTTGGCATCTTCATTTTGTTTGACGACATAGTTAGCCCCCGGGTGGAAATCAGGACCATTACGAACCAATTCCTGTAACTTCTTTTTGTTATACCGAGTGACTCTTTCTGGATAAGTCAATACCTTGGCAACCCGATCAGGGACGGCCACTTCATCAATTCGTAAATTAGGATCGGGAGAAATAACGGTACGACCGGAGAAATCCACTCTTTTACCGGATAAATTCCCCCGGAACCGACCTTGCTTCCCCTTTAATCTTTGACAGAACCCTCTGATGGGCTTGACCTTAGAACCACCACTGGATCCATTGGCCAGCGGGAGAGCGGCAGGGTTGACGGAATCGGCATTAATGTACATGGCCACCGCCATTTGTAAATAGTCCCATTGTTCTAATAATTGGTTCATACCAATTCCCTTTTCGATCCCCGCTTTGATCATTTGTGATGTCCACACGATTTCGGTGACCTTGACCGTCAAATCATCTTCGTTAGATTGATTATCCATCATCACCGATGGTCTGATACATACGGGAGGGACGGGTAAATATCTCCAAATGTACATTTCTGGTCTCCCTCGTTCAGGGTCCATCCCCAATAACAAGCAATCATCGGACAGGATTTGTTTAAACAAGTTGAGTACCTTTAATGGGTTCAAATCTTCCATCACCCGTTTGGAAAATCTTTCCAATTCGGGGTTCCGGTACCATACCGATTCGAATTCTTTATCCCACACTTCCTTTTCTGGGGTTGGCTTTTTCCCGATCCACCGGAAGACATCATGAACGATTTTAAGACCAGCAGGACCCAGAGATCCCAGAGCAGCCTTTTTGACTACCCCTTGTACATGATTACAGTGGAAACACCGTCTTGTTTTCTTACATTGGTCGACGATCTTTTTCAATGCCTTCATCCGCCGTAAGTTATCTGATCCCGCCCCCAGGGTGCACCGTTCCAATTCTTTACCCATGGTTTTCTTCATATTATCATCCAATAATACATGACCACAATTCTTACAAATTTGTTGTAAGATTTGGATGATCTGTTTAAAGTACCCCACGTGGAATACTGGAAGGGCCAATTTAACGTGACCAAAATGACCATGACAGGAGGCCAAGTTACCATGACAAGTGGCACACTCCAGCAGGTTCAGGGAGATCCCCATCTTCGTATCTAGAGCCCCATGTTCTTTTGGAGTTCTCCCCTTTTCTAGATCATAAAGATCTCGGTGAGTGACCTCGACTTCTGATTGGGCGACGATGTCTCTTGGAGCAAACAGACCAAATTCTAACCCCTTGATACATTTAGGTGGTTCATCAACCACCACTTCTTTCATGGTGGATGATGGTGTTGTAGTTTGGTTAGTGGTGGTGGTGGTGAGATATGATTTTATCAGTGCGTGCGATGAGTCGCACATTGGCGATGGGAGGAGAGGGAGGAGGGGGGACACACAGAGGTCAAGAGAAGGTGATCGAAGCTTGATCACCAATTAGGTGTGACCCCTAGATTTAATCGCCACTTTTGTGAACTGATGTTTAAGTGAATAATTCAGCAGGAAGGGGGTAACCCTACCTGGTAATTACCTGATCCATCATTATCCATTCTAAAAAATGGTCTAGAACCAGATCACTTAGATCAAACGTATCGAGATTAATTTCATCAGTCATTAACAATATTATTTGACCTAGATCATTTACCAAACCTTCATTTAGACAATAGCCCCTCCTGCATATAACCATATGTGGTGGCATCCAAACATCTTTGCCTCAGCGCACTACCCACTTTCGCCACTACCTAAATCGACACCACCACATCAATGCCAGAATTTGTCAAAACCCTTGAAGAAGACGACGAATTCGAAGACTTTCCTGAAGACACCAAATGGACGAAAACCCAACCCGATATCAAGGGTAATGACCTCTGGGAGGATGACTGGGAAGATGATGAAAATCAACTGGAGTTTGCTGATAAGCTTCGAGAAGAATTGAAGAAATAATGAATTATTTAATGAACATACATATCCTTTGTATATCTAAGCGTAGAAGTTTACACTCTTTGACTTTCTCAGTTGGACTTCGGAGATGGCTTCGACAAAGTCTTCATGCTTAATGATCAGTTTACCATTACGTAAGGCGATCATCCCTGCTTCCACGGTGACGGCCTTTAATTGAGCCCCATTAAATTCATCGGTCAGTCGGGCCAATTCTCTCCAATTGATCAGGTTATTATCACAATTGAGTTTCCGAGCGTGAATCTTAAGTACTGATTCTCTAGCTTCTTCCAGGGGTAAGGGAAATTCGATTTTCCGATCCAACCGCCCCGACCGAAGTAATGCTGGATCCAAGGTATCCACCCGGTTGGTGGCAGCCAATACTTTAACTCGATCATCCAGACCAAACCCATCTAATTGATTCAATAATTCCAACATCGTTCTTTGCACTTCCCGATCCCCCAGTTTATCCGAATCAAATCTCTTGGTACCAATAGCATCTAATTCATCGATAAAGATAATTGTGGGGGCTTTTTCTTTGGCCAAGGCAAATGCATCCCGCACAAGCTTAGCACCATCGCCAATGAACATTTGCACCAATTGAGGAGCAGCAAGTTTAAGGAAGGTAGCCCCAGATTGAGCAGCACAAGCCCTTGCTAACAATGTCTTCCCCGTACCTGGAGGACCATACATCAATGCCCCCTTTGGAGGTTTAATCCCCAAGTTCTTAAACTTTTCTGCTTGTTGCATTGGTAACACCACCGCTTCGATTAATTCTTCAATTTGTTTATCCAACCCACCAATATCACTATAATCTTCGGTGGGTTTTTCATCAACTTCCATCGCCTTGACTCTTGAATCATATTCCAGGGGTAAAGTATCAAGGATGAGGTACAGATCTTTATTAACCCCAATCAAGTCATTAGGCTTTAATGATGTCGAATCAACCAAGCCAATCATGGGTAAAAAGATCGTTTGTCTCGTCAGCGTCTTGATCACCGCCAGCTTGCCTGCCCGAGTGGCATCAAGATCAACATTAGCCCCTTGTTCTGTCAGTTCCTTATCAACATCCAAATCTAATAATTCAACGACATTACCCACTAGGTAGGGTAATTGTTTATTATTGGCAATCTTTTCTTGGTTATCTTTGATCCGTTCTAACATCACCGTCTTTTCATGGGTTAACCTCTGCAGTTCCAGCCGCATCACTTTGATATCATTATCTAATAACTTGGTACGGTTGACGATGTCTTCCGTCAGCAGTTGCATGATTTCATTGAGCAAATCGTCGTCTTCCAGGGACATGGTCAGTGGATGGTGGTGGAGAGAGAGTGGAGAGTGGTGCGGTTAGTGGCAAAAGTGCGGCACGTTAAGTGAAGGGAGGGGGAACCACGACAATGGTATCTGGAAAGATATAGAGGCAAATGGACAAAAGAAAAGGTCAATCTACTACCTCGCCATTGTTAGTATATCGACAGCCTTCAATCATCGATTTAACCCATGCGGTTATGGTATAATTTATCATCAAAATGAAAAATAACCAAATTGAAAAAAAGAAAAAAAGAAAGGAACTCTAATTTAGGAGACATTTCTCCTTTGATGAAATCATCAGGGTATACCTGAATATATTCCACCATCAGTGAGTCGTCGTCTTCCCTTGGTAACGTCGCACACGTTAACTACAATCCCATAGCAGTTTCATTTATTCTATCATTAGCATAATGCTTAGTTAATGGACTTGGCTTCACCGACGGGCTTACCGTTTTCGTACTTGAGGGTCTTGATGTCAACGACACCTCTCTTGTCGGCGGCGGTTCTCAATTCAGGCTTGAGGGCAGCTCTGACGGTCTTGGCAGAAATGGCAAGAGCTCTGTTAAGCTAGAATGGTTAGTATTCCCATGGAAACAATTGACGGATATTGATATACTTACAGTAATCCCAGCTTGCTTAGCGGCGGCGGTGGACATGACTTTGTTAGGTGGAGAGAAATTTTCGATTGATGGTTCGCATAGTATTTGGTGATTGGCTCCTGGCCGCGATCACGTGACTGTCGGTCCTCCGATATATCATTGATGAATGAATGTAAATATAATATAATGTTGTAAATTACAAAAGATGAAGATGAGGGGATTTGTCTATTTATAATCGGTCGGAAAGGATTTTCACCGCCACGTTTACCCCGGGAGAAATTTTCCGATGGTCGGGAACTTCCAATTTAACCGTTGGTTTGGTACCGGCGGGGGCACCTTCTGGTACTGGTTGTTCGATTCTTTTTGGTTCAAAGTCTTCGAGTTGTAACCGATGAGTATGTTCCATAATATGATCGATTTCCGCTTTCATCGCTTGTTTTAATTGAGGGTCTTTGGTGATGATGACGGCATTAGTTTCAAGATCACACAGGTAGGCTCTCTTGGTATAATTAGATGAACCAATAACGGTGAACGTGGGCACTTCTTCCGAGGGCAGAGTCCCCCAGATCCCCTTGGCGTGATACGACCACCCTCCAGGGGTGTTGACAATGCCATTATGCCATTCCCACACCGATATGAGCGATTGTTTGCCGGCTTTCTTGACATCTTCTAAGAACCGCTTAGCAAAAAGGAGGTATGCTTGAGGGAGATAATAAGAAACCCCTGGACTTTGATAAAATGAGTTTGCTTGGGGGGCAGCGGTGATGACTTCCCCTTTGGATTTGCCATTTAAGAGCCGATGTTTAATTTGAGGTAACATGTTGAAATAGCCAGCGGTAAACCACCAACGAATCTTTGGTGAATCCAAATATGAAAGCAACCGTAATACAACCGGCTTTTCCGTCAGGGTATCATTTTTCCCCGACATTAATGGCGTAAATTGAGAAACCGGGTAAACAATGGTATCACCACTGGTGCTATATTCATCAAAACTCTTGAGTTCATGTTGTTTAAGCAATGGCGTCAACAAGTGTTGGGCATCGATCAAAAACCGTTCGGAATTGATATTGGGTTCACACAGTTTATTGCTGGTAGGCCAGGTAGCAATGAAATTGGTAGGTCCCTTTGACCGTCGAGGCATCACTTGATAAGATAATTGACCAATGGCCTTTTGGATATCAAAGTAGTAATCGGCCAATTCTCCATGTTTAAACAAGTAATACCGATCTTGACGGTTGACGAAATAATCCCGAGATAAGTTAGCCCCCAGTAACATCACTTCATCATCAAACCCATAGATCTTCATATGTTGTAACCCCACCCCTTCTACCAAACGTTTAGGAGCAACCTTGGCCATAAACCGACCCAAATGAGGAGTTTGATATAATCTAAAATCAACCCGATGATGACCATACTTTTGTACTAATGGCACGAGTACCAGTGCCGAACAAGGGTTAGGGGCCTCTCTCGTCCCCCGTAACCCATCCAATAAGATCAGTACCTTCAAATCTTCATTGGCAGCAAGAGCATCATCAAGAGCTTTCACCAATTCATGTTCTTCTTTACCAAAATAAAGTGACAGTAAAAACACTCGTGACTTGGCCCTAGCGATCTTGTCCACCAACATCGAGTAAAACACTTTAGGATCATTAAGGATATCAATTTGACCCAGTTCAAGGACAAACCGGGGGGCAATGGCATCTAGCTGGGAAAATACCAGTAATAACCGTTGATCAAACCCCAGATCGACGTAGCCTTCTTGTTGAATTGCTTCTGGCGATGCCAGTTGCGATTTGGCCAGGGTATTGGCGGAAGCGGTATAATGCCGAGGTCTATGAAGTTGAAGACATCCGAATAACATCAGACGCCGATTTCCCCGAACTACCTGACGAAACATCGCTTTTCCGATCACTGTTCGTTTGGTATTGTGAAAAGATGGGATTTTTTGCGAACGGGAAAGGGTGCGGTGTAATTGTGCGTTATGTTGGGTGGACAGCGCCGGTGACTTGGTCACCAATACCCGGGCGGCGGCGGTGGTACTCGTGACACGGTGGTAGTTAATCGTGTTGAAGTGGCCTTGGCAACTACAGGATGTCTGTCTGTCTGGATGTCGGTTGTAATTTGATATTCGCCATTGTTGTTGTCTCTCTATATACATCGGAAGATAGGTCAATTATACCTTCTTTGCCGCCGCCTTAATGGTGATGACATCGCCGTCTTCAACGACGTATTTCTTACCATGTCTGAATTGCTTTCCTTGAGTCTTTAATTTCTGTTCATTAAATTCACTCTCTTCCTGCAAGTGTTGCCATTTATACACCAATGCCGAGATGAACGTCTTTTCCAAATCGGTATGGATGACCCCTGCTGCTTGTGGGGCGGTACTCCCCTTGAGTACACTCCATTGGTGAGCTTCTTTTGGTCCACAGGTATAAAATGAGATGAGACCTAATTCCTGTCTCATGGCATCGACAATGGTGGAGATTGCCAGACCTCTTCCGAGTTGGCTTAGGTAATCATTCAATTCATCACCAGTCAATTGATTTAATTTCGTTTCCACGGTGGCTGATACCATCACTATGGGGTCAGGAGCTTCACCAAATGATGCTGCCTCGATAAATTGACGAATATGGGTCAAATATCGATTAGATTGATCGATATAATCTTGTTCCAGAACATTAACAAGATATACCACCGGTTTGGCGGTCAAAAAATTATACTTGTTCAAGATATCCACTTCTTCTTGATTCCAATTGCCCACTTTAACCCGTTGACCTTCATAAAGCATATCTTGGACCTTATTAATGGTATCAATTTCCAATTGGATGTTTTGTTGCCCTGGTTTCTTTTGTAATTTCGCCAACTTTTCTAATGCCGCTTCAACAAACTCGAGATCTTTAAGCATTAATTCATCATTTACAATTTCCATATCCCGGACAGGATCGACGGTTTCTTCTACATGAACGATATCTTCATCATCAAACCCTCTAACTACTTGAAAGATGCCATCTACTTGACGAATATCGTTAAGAAACTTATTGCCGAGTCCTTGACCATTAGAACAATTTCTAACCAATCCGGCGATATCCCAAAGGGTATGAGTCGATGGTATCAATTTTTCACTACCATAGATTTTGGCATAATGATGTAACATTTCCAGATTCACTTGAATGATCAGTTTTTCTGGTTCGATGGTTGCAAAGGGATAATTGGCAGGGTTACCCAATTCTGATTTGGTGATGGCCTGGAAGAGGGTTGATTTGCCGACGTTGGCAAGACCCACAAGTCCCAGGGAAAGGTTATTACTTGGTCGCCCCAATCGAGCCCCATTCAGAACCAATCTTATCCAATTGGTATTCATGTAGATGGGGTGATGATGATGCTTATATAATCAGGAACCGAAAAAAAAAATGTGAGTGTATATGATCACGTGCACGGTCACGTTATCATCCCGAAGTTAATCAAACCAAACAAGGTTAACAAGGTTTATTCGCGGAATGGCGGAGACTACGACGAACAATGATCTCGGATAAACTTTCATATAACATCGTTACGAATAACCAATGATATATCATGATTACCATTGCTACCACCAGTGACCACCACCCTATGTAAATGGCATAAGGTGAGCAATGATTGGCAAATGGCCTAGATCGGCAAATTAGACGAAGGGATGGCTACAGCAAGTGGTGACGATCCTCTGCAACCGAGCGAGGCTTGAGTTGCACCTACTTGCTGCGAAATGACTACCTAGGTAGATTTTTCCGAACCTTTATCATCGTAGCCATTAGTTGGACCTTGGAATTATTTTTTAAACCATAGGGTATGATGCGGCATTCTAACCATCGGCTATCAAAAGCCGCTTGTGGCCCGTTGACTAGCTGCACCCCTGGGCTGCAGGTTAATAGGGTTCTATACTATTATTCACTGCCACCAAAGTGGGTTGTGGAGAAAGAATTAACGAGAGGGGGTTGTCGTCGAGGCTTAACCTGTCCCCCTCTCCCCCTCTGTCGGGACTTTTTCAATCAATGTCAGGTACCACCGGTGGCTCGTCACCTCTAACTGACATCCCGATGACGGACCGGCCCTAACCAGCCAACTCCGACCTTCTAGAACATCGGTATATCATCACCCTAATCCTAAATTGAATTAAGGTTATTAACTGACAGTGAACCACAGCTAAACCTTAACGTAATGGATAATAACCATGAGATACCATGCATTGAAGTTGACGGGGGAGTAGTGTCACGGCATTTATGTTAGAGTTAATAATGGCAAAGGGATTTTAAGGTTAAGATGATAGACGATAACAACCGTTGGTCACGGCGGCTAAACGGTAAACGACATGTCGGACAAAGACGAACTAGGAAAATAACTGGGTGGTGGGGTACGCCCTGGAAAAAGGTTGTCGGGTGGAGTTTACCATGGATTGGGGTGGTGACTCCCAGCATATTTGCTGGTTCAATTGCCGAAGGTTGATGTTTCAGGATGACGGTTTAGGCTGGGTTGAATCCTCGACTACGGCTGGTGGTGGTGGTTAAGGTTTGTGATCATATTTATTGTCCCCACAATGGACGCCGCACTCCGACACTAGGTGACGGCCCACTTTTGTTCACCATGGTGCGACCCGTAACTAAATGGTGGAGTTGATTGATTTCCCCGACATTGTTGTTAATCGGATCATATCCTATCTCGATCAACAATCAGTGATCAATTTGGCCCTCACCAACTTTAACTTCTATCATCCATGTTTATCGCGATTGTATTCATCCCTCGTCATTGGCGACTGTCCTCCCGCACCTACCCTCGGTGATGCTGTTGAATATTCGCTGCTGTTAGCTACCGTTATCTATGGTTATCGAAATAATGATGATAAAGTCCCCACCATTGATGCTAATCGCCGCATGCTTACCGCTCGCCTCCTGGTCCTCAATACCGCCTTGGATGTCAACCCGAAATTAATCGAATTGATTCGCCTGATTCGGATCGGGTTTGTCGATGGCGAAAATATCGACACGAACCTTTTGTGCCAATTATCCCGATTGCTAACCCGACCCCTATTACACCTCGAGTTGTATTATGTATCACATGATTTACCAGTGTTGCTGCCAAAGTCAAAGCAATTCACCGCATGGAAACAAGAGCATTTGCATCGATTAGATGATGTCACCGGGATTTATGTGATGAATCCTCATCTAGACCTTTCTCAATTACCGACGACGGTGACGACGTTAATGATCCCGAGTCAACGGTATCATCAACAATTGAATCAAGTCAATTTGGATTCAATGGCAATCACCCGGTTCCGATGGGTATTGACCTCGGTAGATGAAGCCGCTGACGTTTTAACTCGGGTCCACTGGACACGAATTACCCATTTGGAATTAATCATTGTTACCCCTGCTTCGGAAGTGTCGGAGGTATTAGAGCTAATCCCGCCCATGCCTCACCTCGAGCGGCTCCTGGTAATTCAAAACCATGCTAGCTACAATACCCATGTCGCCAATGAAGAATATGATTTGGCCCTCCTCGGGGTGATTACCGCCGTGGTGGCAACCCTGCCTCATTTAGAGTATATTTGTGTCATCCATGACGTTCCAAGTTCGGGTAACTTTGAAGATGGTTATGAAGGAAATTATTTACGGCGGAAGCACCTTTTGACTCATCAATTTGCCCTGGTGGTCGCCCTGGCGGTGCGGAAGGTTCAATTGATTCTTCCGACATTATTACTGGTATTCGCCTGTTATGATCAAGCGATGAACACCGTTTTGTGGAACGGGTGCCATTGTAAGCATTGTTCCCAATACCTTGAAGTTATTGACGAATACTTGTTACACCATCGATATTTCCATGAAAGCGAACATGGGTATAAGGATATCGACTCGCTGTTAATTATTCGTCTGTTAGGGGATGCCATGATCGCTAGGTACCCTTGGCAACCTAGTTGGCTTGGAGCAGATACCCTCCCCTTGATGGATTATACTTGGGATTGGCACCAGCCGCCCGCTCCCGCTACCGTACCCTTCCGATGTTATGCCGATGATATCCATAGTGATGGTAATGAAACAGATATGGTGGA
This sequence comes from Diutina ranongensis (nom. inval.), assembly GCA_030569815.1. NCBI lineage: Eukaryota > Fungi > Ascomycota > Pichiomycetes > Serinales > Debaryomycetaceae > Diutina > Diutina ranongensis (nom. inval.). The sequence continues at coordinate 196,446 of JAJMLP010000006.1, forward strand.
TACGACAACTTCAGATGGCTACCATTGTAGCAAATGGACCCCCTTGGTGTATCATAATGGTATTCCTCTTGCCATGACCCATTATTTGGCGCTGTTGATGACGCTGGTGGTGAATCTCGAGCGGGATAACGCCGAAGATGAAGAAATCGGCCACCATTTGAATGATGGCGGCAACGGCGAATTTAACGTCAATTTGGAACTTGTACAACTTCTGGGGGTATCATTTTGGGTCGGCACTGAACCCAATGGTACCCATTTTTTCGTGTATTAGCCAGTTAAAAATATTATTAAAATTAACACCATGAATTAAACTATTCTTCTATTAAATTTCCCATTAAACCAAGCTCTTTATAATGCAATTAAAATCAGTGAATCAGCTTCAGCCGGACACCTTTAAATCCCAGGGGCACCAGCAGGTTAGTCCCCGCCCGCTTTCCTTTACCGTTCGTGTGGATGCGGTAGTGTTGCATGCAATTATCGTGACGGGCAAACCGGGCATCACACAGGGGCCAAGGGCAGGCGTGATTTCTTTCGCCAGTGTGGATGCGGTTATGACGGGCCAAGTGGCCCAGGGTGGTAAACAGTCTCAGGCACACCTTACAAATATGGCGGCGCTTACCGGGATTGATGGCGGCAGCGGCGGCGGCGGCGGCAGCAGCGGCGGAAGCAGCAGCAGCGGCGGCGGCGGCGGCAATAGGGGGTTGACCGACGGTGGTTGGAGGGGCGGTGAAGTCGTGGATCTCAGTTTTAGGGGTGATGGGGTAATTAGTAGGCACTTGGTGAGGAACCATTGGTTGAGGAGGCACCAGCAGTGACAGCGATGCCAGTTGAGGGTAAAGGGGCAGGGTTGGATGGACATAAACTTGATTGGTGACCATCAGCGGGGGGTACACTGGGTATTGGTAGGAATGACTATTAGGAGCCACGGTATGGATGACATCGAATGCCAGCGGCAGCGGTGGCGATTGATGACAATAGTTTTGCCGATTGATATAGTGGTTTGGCGTTTCCACCACATGATCATGCCCCGATGCCGCCAGCGGCACTTCGTCGGGTTCACATTCATCACTAGGACTCTTTGGAGCAATTGGCGACAGTGGCAGCTCCAAAATCAGTTTAAAGTCTTTTGGGAGGGGGATCAGAGTCAATAACTCGGTAAAGCTAGGGAGGGCCAGCAGGGTTGGAAGTGACCGAGGCTTTACAATATACATTGCCGACGGAGGATTGGTTTGCGATTCGACAACGACACCGTTCATCAAGCTTTAGGGGATTAATATTTAAACTTAAAGGGGGGTCCAATATATTTATACGATTTGTAGGTGGCCGCTGTGGGGCGAGAAGGCGAAATGCAGACCCGCAGCGGCTTTTGCCAACATCTTCGATTAACGATGCAGCGTCAACGGCAATATTTTTTAGGTATGAAAACGAGAAATAATATTACGACGACCTCGAACATGAGATGAGGATTGTAAATCACCGGGAGGATGGCCCGGAGAAACCCGATGGAAATCTGGGGAGTAAAAATTTCTCCCACGGTTGTTCCGTCGTCAAAATTTTTATCACTGGCGATTTAATAAAATATTCATTGATTCCTTAGATATGTAATGCGCGACCTGCATGTACCGAAAGTGTACAAATTAACATACCCTGCAACCATCTAATTACGGCTCAGACGACGGTGAGAACTACCTCTAGGGTTGACGGGAGGGGCGCATGAGGTAATTGGCAATGGGGGAAAATGGCGTCAACGGGCCCCACGACAAATTAGGTTCGTTATTATTGTAAAAAGTCGTTAGATATCGTGTTGTCGAGATATCGTCGTACTCACCCCTTTCTCGCGGCAATTGCCAATATGCAACTATGAGTTGAAGCAATGTATCGAGGGTTATCGGTTAAAAATATTTAGCGAGAGCTCGTGACATGTAGTTTAAAAAATAATATCTGCAGTCTGGTAATAATAAATTTTAGCTCATGGCCTGCGTTTGATCCGGGTGACTTAACCAGATAAAGGCGACCAGTAACCAGGTCGAGAAAATGAGGAGGGTAAACAGACTTTTGGTGTCATTGCTAGGTTATTTTCCCCTCGGTAGGTTGTGATGACCCTTATTGTTTGTAACCTTTGATTAATTCATTACGATTTTATCAAAGGAAAACTTTTGTAAAAAAAAAATGTCAGGCACGGCACTCCAAAAGATTAGGGAATGAAGAGAGGAAAAAAAAAAAAAAAAAATTCAATTCCTACATATTTCTCCACCCAGTCGAAATATCGTCATTTCTGTGGAAACTATTAGGTATACATTATTGCCGCCACAAGCCTGGTTTGTCGGTGGTGGTGACAACTTAATAGAAGAAGATGGTTGTCAAGTGGCCTCGATAGATCGAATTGTTTACTGGTCATAAGTAAAAGAAAGCCCCCCCTCCTCCCCCCAATAAATAATATATAAATATATATTTATTTACAAAAAAAAAAATTGGTTTTTTTTTATTAGGGAGCTTAGGTCTAGACCGAAATCAGCTAATAACATCAAACTAACTGTGTTTTTTTTTTTTTTCTTTCATCAATCACACCGTCTAAATTGCAAACACCCCCATTATTATCAACTTTATCCTAGATCTAGTATTATTATTCTCATAGTCTAAAAATCCATGCCGTGCCTAGGGGTACTTCGGTCGGCGTCTAAACTCGGATGATCGTGCTGTAGCATCAGGTGGCTAGGCGGGACGAGAACCACAAGAATGTTACCGAGATGACAACAAACAAACAAACAACCCCCCCAGATGGGGGTAGGCAATTTCAATTGTTTGTTGGTAAACATTTCCAGGAAATGACTAAACCCGATGTCAACACTAAATAATGTCGCTATCATCAATCGCCCACCTCAAGTGCTCATTCTCGCCATCGAGAGCCCACATGTAATGCTAATAGACCCTTCATGCAGTAGCCATAAAAATATTGGGTGATAAGCGTCGTAAGAAGTCCCTATTTATTTATTCCTCGTTAAGGTTATTGACAATGACATTTTTTTTATTCGTGAATTATATTAGTAGGGTGATGGCTCTCCGACATTTTATTAAATCGCTGGTGACAACAACATTTCTTTTTATTGTCCGTAACTAAAACGAATAATTTTAAATCCCTGTATCACCTAGGCAAATGGAATAAAAACGAATTATTAATATTGACATGCCCCTCCCCCGCCTCTACGCCTTCGCGTGGTGGCCTTCATCCTCGTAAACGACGAGGCCGTCACCTAAATGATTTGATACTCAGTTATCAATGGTACAATGGTGATTGATAAGCCTCTTTCTTGTCAATACCCCTTGGCTTCAAAAGATTGTTTGATCCACGTTCCCAATATAATGAAATTGAAGTAAGTAAATTTTTTTTTTTTTTTTTTTTTTTTGTTTTAATCTTGGAATTTATATCTACATAAAATTAATTGTTTATTGATTGTTGTACATTTCCGGTGAAAAGAAAAATCGTCGGACCTCGAGTCGGGGGGGGGGGGAAGGTTCGGGAGATGGGTTATTTCCTTCAACCGATTTATTCCAATTGGTGATAACGACTGCTAGCCAAAAGAGATTACGTCACGTGCCGCCGATCTCGTCACGTGAAATTTCATTTTCATCGATTCGTTCAAACACTCATTTAAACCCGATAACGATGATGTCGAAACAACTGGTGAATGCCATTCGCCGGATTTCAATCACCAAAAATACATTTAAACCCCCGTTTATCCCCTTAGTTTCCGAATCAGGGTTACCGGGAGCCATCGGCAACACTCCATTACTTAGGTTACCCCGGATCTCCGATTCGATCGGGAGAAACATCTATGCTAAAGCTGAATTTATGAACCCTGGGGGGTCCATCAAGGATCGGGCGGCACTTTATGTCATTAAAGATGCTGAAGAAAAAGGGTTAATCGGTCCCGGGGGGACCGTGGTCGAAGGTACCGCTGGTAATACCGGTATTGGTCTTGCCCATGTTTGTCGGGCTAGAGGGTATAATTGTGTCATTTATATGCCAAACACTCAATCAAAGGCAAAGATGGATACCTTGAAGTTACTTGGTGCCGAAGTTCATCCCGTACCAGTGGTGCCATTTTCCGACCCGATGAATTTTAACCATCAAGCCAAAAGACATGCCGAACAATTGGATAATGCCGTTTGGACCGATCAATTCGATAACTTGGCCAATCGTCAAGCTCATATTGAAACCACCGGTCCCGAAATCTGGGCTCAACTCGATGGTAAGGTCGATGGTTTCACTTGTGCCACCGGTACTGGCGGCACCTTTGCCGGGATTACCAGATACTTGAAAGAAATCTCCGATGGTAAAACCAAGTGTGTGGTTGCTGATCCTCCTGGGGCGGTGATTTACAATTTCATTAAGACGGGGGAAGCCACCCGTACCGAAGGCGGTTCCTTCACCGAAGGGATTGGTCAAGGGAGAATCACCGATAACCTTGGTGCCGACGCCGACATCATCGATGATGCCCTTTTAATCACCGATGACATGCTGATAGTGATGGTATACCGGTTATTGGATGAAGAAGGGTTATACCTCGGGGGTACCTCGGGTCTTAACGTCGCCGCCGCCGTGGAAATGGCCAAGGAATTACCTGAAGGCTCCAACGTCGTCACCGTCCTCCCCGATCTGGCTCATAAATACGTGGAAAAGCAATTCTCCAAGCTGTTCTTAAAGGAAAAGGGTTTATGGGATGCCATCCCCGATCATTTGAAAAAATATGCTATCTTGGATTAAGTAGCCAAATTATCGTCTAGTCATTATATAGTACAAAAGGATTATCATTCGGGAATCAATCGACATCGATCCTCTCCCAGGGTTAGCACATGTTTATCGAGCCATGCTCTTCCACTACAATGATAACCACAGGTACAGGTGCCCAAATGGTCTAATTTATCACTTAGGTTATGAAGCAGCTTAATTTTTGGGTTGTCAAACTTAAAATGGCGATTTAGCAAGTGTTTTTTGAAGTCATAAGGTCGGTTGAATCGACCCAGTTTATGACACGATCTTCCCGTTGCATAAAATACACAAGTGAACCTTGCTTGTTCTTGATGGGTTCGCATGTGTCTTGCCATATCTCTTGTGATCTTCTTACCACATACTGAACATAATTTCGGGTCAACAAATGTCATTTCCACGACAGGGGCGGCGTAGTCAGGGTTCAGATTAGCCATGGTGGTGGCGCCGATAAACGGTGCCGATTGCGGTTGAGATTTAGTCGAAGATTCCGGTTGTAATGACGGCGGCGGTTGAGGTCGAGGTGGTGGTGGTGGTGGTGGTTGATGTTTATCGGGTCCATCTGATGACAGTATTGGTGTTGATCGTTGATTATCCCAAGGGATATATCCATCTTTTGGTGGTTGTTGGGGTTGAGGAGGTGAATGGCGGATATCATGAGGGTGATCGGGTTCCAAACCGGGGGTAATATCGACCAAATGGCTAGTGCCATTACCATAATAATAAATTGGTTGTTGACTCGGGAGTTGAGGTTGTTGTTGGTCATAATATTGAGGGTATTGGTTATGGTAACCATTGGCCGACATTTGCATCAGCGACGATGGTTGTTGAAAGACATATTCATAGCCTTGTTGAGGCGGAGGATAAGTCATTGGCGGAGCAGCGGTTGATTTACCCCGATGATGATGGTGGTGATGGCTTGGGTGGACAAACTCGGAGGGGTAATGGTTAGGATCGGGCGGGGGCAGGGGCAGACGAGGAGGCAGGGGGTTAGATTCAGCGTAACTAACAGAAGGTCTGGCACGACGGGACCGTCGACGAGCGGTATCAGAAACTGTCGAACTCATTCGTCAATCAACTCCGGTTGGTGACTAAAACTTCCAACAATCCAAAATAAACGCACCCGCGCGCCTCGGGTTATATCCATAACATGAGGCGCCTGATGAAATGGGAAAAGGTCAATCCTAGAAATTAAATTTATATCGACGAAAAAAAAAAAAATAATAAAAATAATCGTGTTCCGTGAAGGTCATTCGAGAACATGAAACAACGGTGATGGCGGGATGAGGAATTTTGTCCGTTGCTGGCGGCTAAAAGCAATGGGGTCGTTTCGGCAACTTAGGCAATGCTCGGCTAACCCCACAATAATGGTGAAGGTATTCACCAACCTTGTAATGCAGAAGTTAAGCATCGCTTATACAGAGGAGCCACCAACAGGGTTGAAAACATTTTTTTTTTTTTCTTTCGCAAGATTAGTTTTAATGGCGTAACCTTGGACGTAACCGATATTAGACGAGAGGTAATAGAAGCTAATAACGGGAGGTATGTAGGATTGGGGATAAGGGGTACATACGTAATTGTACGCCTGATGAGCAATGATTTAGAGGATGGGATGGTTACCGATTAATTGGGAAAGTGAATGATGATTAAGGAATCGTTATGTCATGATGAAAATAAAGGGGAGATTTTTTTTTTTTTTTTTGTCCAACGTTTCTTTTTTATTTTTGTCACTCAATTTAGTCTTTTTATTGCAATTATTTTTATAAAGTTTATAAAATATTAATGTTTAAATATTTTTGCCAGGATCAATTATAATCTGTTTCTTTAACTGGTAAATGTTATTCCTTTTTATTTTTCTTGTCGAGATAAATGATTGCTGATGAAGATTGCTGATGGTATTGATAACTGTCAACCCCTCACGAGACACCATCGCAAGTTCGAACCGCGAGGGGGGCAAAATATGGGAATAAAAATAATGCCAACGATATTAATATTAATAAATTACTATAAATGATTACCCCCCCTCACACCCCCCTTCAACCCCATCGTTCCCTAAACCCCCATCCCTCGTGTGCTCGGATCCTACTACCATCGTCGTCGACTTTCCATCGCGAAAAAATCTGACCACCTCCACAACCACTTCAACCCTGATTAACCTCGGTGGATTCATTCATTAACCCATATTAATAATCTTACTAGCCGGGTGAGGAGAGTCCATGGAGTCTCAGATACAGCAGGCGGTGGAAATTGCCCTACTGGGCACCCTGGATCCGGCATTAAAACAACAGGCGATGGATTATTGTGCCGAGATCAAACAACTGGAAGAAGGGTATCAAGCAGTGGTGGATATGCTCCTGAAACTGCTGGTTTCTGATCTGGTACAATTCTTTGGTTACCAAGTCATCGAAGGCCATATCACCAACTTGTCCCCCGAATCATTGGTGAAATTATATCAAGAATTAACCCGTCACTTGGCGAATAAAGTCAATGGTAATGATGAAGATCCTGCATTTTTAAAGAATAAATTAACTCTGTTATTCGCCCAAGTATTTTGTCAAGGATACTTGTCGCTGATCCCATCGTTTTTGGCCGATTGGTTAGAGTTATTCGCCACCCAAAAACCCCTGGCGGTTGATTATTATACCAGAGTATTATTGGCGATTCATTATGAAATCGGCGACAAATTTGTCGTTAAACTGCGTCAAGATCAAGATCTTTCCAACTTATTAAAGGACCAGATCCGGACTCGAGATATGGAAGCATTGGTGAGTCTGTGGCATCAGATCTTGGCCGATGGTCCCGATAGATGGCTGTCAGATATCATTTCAACTACGTTGGAAATCATCGGTGCTTACGTACTGTGGATGGAAATTACCCTTTTTGTCAAACCAGAATTGGTGACAACGATCTTTGGCTATTTGGCTGTCAATTCCGCTCGTAACGCTTGTTGTCAATGTGTCACCGATATCATCGCCAAAAAGATGAAACCAGAATCAAAGTTACAATTGGTATCCATGCTTGATTTGGCATCGACGCTTCATCTGATCGGAGTCGAAGATAACCAAGATGTACCATTTATGGAAAACTTGGGTCGACTCATCAACCAAATGGGGGTAGAGTTGATGATTTGTGTTGATAACCAACAAGATTTAATTGGGCAAATCCAACCTCATTTATACAAAGTATGGCCATTAGTGTTCTTCCTTTTAGGACATGAATATGATGACGTTACCCAGACGGTGTTCCAATTCATTCAAAGCTACCTTGTGTCGGTGAAGAAATTGCCTCAACTTCTAGATCGGTCGTTGTTATCTCAATTATTAAACAAGGTGGTACTCAAAATGAAATATGATGATGATTCCGATGGTGATGACGATGATGACGGTCAATTCGCCGATATTAGGGCGAGATTGAAGAACTTCCAGGACCTGATCGCGGTGGTATGTCCTGAATTATACGTTGAAGCCATCCCCATCGTCATTAATGAACTGATTTTTGCCCTGCCCCCCGATGCATCCGCCGACTGGCGAAAATTGGAATTGGGTCTTTATGAATTATCTAATTTTGGTGACCTGTTACGGACTAATGCCATTGGTGTCCCCAAACTGGATATCGTCACTCTGGCTCCGTACTATGTCTATCGGGATTTTATGCTTCGGCTCATTCAACTGGATTTCATGGTGGTAGTACGTCATCCCTTGATCCAGCTTGCTTTTTTTGATCTCGTGGTTAAGCATTTCCCCTTTTTACATCTTCTGCAAGCTGAACGGGCTCCAATCATCACCAGAGTGCTCGAGATCTTCTTATCACCAGTAGCGGTGTTTAATGATGATGAAAAGGTAAGATTAAGACTGTGGTATTGTCTTTTCCGCTTCCTTAAGGTGACGAAACCTACGGGGATCGCCGTGGGATTTGTTGAAGAAATGGTGATTAAATTACAACCATTACTTAAGATCGAAGCCACCGTGGTTCCTAAACCTGAAGAAAATGAGTTGACTACTAATCTGACATTCTCTGGTCAATTATACTTGTTAGAACTGATTGGGATGTTAACGGCATTATTGGCCCCTCGGGACCTGGATGCCAAATTGGCATTATTAAACCATATATTTTCTCCATTAATGGCCGACTTGGAAGCTGCAGTGAGTCGAGGGGATGAAGTGGCGTCGCTTCAAGCTCATTATGACATCATGGCCATTGGTACCGTTGCTAAGGGATTTGACGATGGTCATGGTGATGCCGGAGTTGCCGAAGCCGTGGTGGGTAAGTTTGGCGAAGTGGCTCAAGCGGTGATCATTACCCTTGAAAGTAAACCCAAATCAAAGGTGGTTCGTGATGCCGCCAGATTTGCCTTTTCTCGATTAGTTCCCATTGCCGGTGCCACCATTAACCCTCAATTACTGAAGTTAGTGGCGGTGATTGTTGGTGCCGACAATTTGGAACTTCTTGAATTACTGGACTTTTTACTGTTTTTGGGTCAATTGGTTCATGTACATAAGAAGAATCCCCAGCTTTACTCGTTGCTCAATAATGTCATGGGGTTAGTTCTTCGAAGAGTGATTGCCTTGGTTGAAGAGCTGCTGGAGGATGCCCTTATCCCTGATATCCAACGGGATAAGCTGACGTTAAGACGGCTGATGATTTCGCTATTACTGGCACTTGTTCTTAACCATCAAACCCTGTTATTGGTACTGGCAGCTAACCAGAACGATTTCCCCGTTGTTTTAGGTAAGATGTTTGATTTTTCATACAATGTCAGTGATGCCACTACCGCGAAGATGGCGGTGATTCAATTAGCCAATATGGTTAATCTCTTTGCCAGTGGTCGCCTTGAAGATAATGAAGACCCGGGGGCAGCCCTGTTGGGTCCCTTGGATGGCATCGATGCATTTTTAATGGAAAGAGTCACCACCATGCTGTTTGAGTTACCCTTTTCTCAACAATTTGATGCTAACGACGCTCAACATAAAATGGTGGCGGTGGAAATCGCCAATCTCCTCAAAGTATTTGCCGATAAACGCCAAGATGACTTTATGGGGTTCCTTCGTCAATACTTGGTCAATATGGGCCTCGATGGCAACTATACCGAAGACTTGTGCCTAAACTTGGTGAAGAATGACGCAAAAGGGTTTAAAAAATACTTTGTGACGTTTATTCGCCAATTAAAGTAGCATACATATTTATCCATAATTATATAGAGCATTATTTGTCATTCTCAACCATTTCAACCGAACCTAAACTGGACCTCAGGAATTTGTTACAGTTGCTGGTATGTCTAACGATTATTTTTAATGTAGTTTGCCGTGGGATTGTCGAGGTTATAATCTCATCACAGGTAATGGTCACACCCCCAATCGTCCTTTAATTAAAATCGTCAACTTTTACCGTAATGGTTCCGTTAGTGGCCAATGGCTCAATTGATCACTCGCTTAAGATTAGGGTGAAACAGAATGTTTTAGAATGTTGAATTGACGAGAGAAGGATGGAGGGGGTCTAGGCCCCGGTAAAATCATGGATGACCTGTAGTGGTTATGTAAGGGGAAGTGATGTCAATATGGGGTCATATAAAGCTTAACTTTTGTACATAGCCGAGAATGGTGAAATTGATGGCTAGGTCGGGTCCAGTTCACGTGAGCAGGCACGTGAAGAGAGATTGGTCACGTGATGATTACCCTCTATGCCCTTCCATCCCCTCCCCCCACATCAACAAAATAACAGAGACAATTTAAACATCAACCAAACTTAACCAATTAAACAAATCTCCAGTAGAATATACCATTTAATCAATAAAGGTTTGTTCCACCAATTTCCATCACTCACAACTTAGTCGCATCTCATCTCATCGCACTCAATATCCAACACCCCCCCAATGGCAGTCACCACCGATAAAATGGAGGTTCCTCCACCACCACCCCCAGATGCCGAAGAATTAGAACTTACCAAGCTAGTGTTTGGTGACCTTGATGGTTTCCACTCGTTTCTTGGTAATGTTGATGCTCTCTATGACTCAGAATCCGATTATGATGATGATGAAACTCCAAGTGAAGATGATGAAAGTGACGAGGGTGAAGTCCAAGATGATGATCTCTTTGTAATTGATGAAGATGGTAATGATGACCTTGCCATGGAAGTTGACTCTGACTCTGACGATGGCCAAACTGACCTGAGTGAAGATGATGCTTGGAATGACTCCGATGATGATAGATTACAAGTGACATTAACCAAGCTGAGTAAACTTAAAAAGCTCCGGAAATATGATGATGATAACGTCATTGATGGACATGTTTACGTTTCGAGATTACGGTCTCAATTTGAAAAGATTTACCCTCGTCCTGAATGGGTTGAAAAATTGAATGAAAATGATAGTGATGATGGATCATCGGAAGATGAAGATATGGAAGGTGATTCAGGGGCCGATTTGACTCAAGTATTGGCTCAAGCCACCAAATTTGTCGTTTCTAAATCATTAAAACTCATATCACCCGCTAAGCTCGATATCACGAGATTAAAGGATGCTAATATCCAAAAGAAATCCAAGGGGCTGATTCAATCGATTCTGTTCCATCCTACTCATCCATTATTCTTAACCGCCGGGTTTGATCGTACCGTTCGTGTGTTCCATATCGATGGTGGCAGTAATCCTTTTATCACCCTGATCCATTTAAGAAATACCCCGATTCTGCTGTGTCAGTTTGCCCCAACAATTGAAGGTAATACCTTGGTGTATGCTGGGGGTAGACGACGTTATATGAATAAATGGGACGTCAATCTGGGAGATGTCGAGAAGATTTCTCGTCTTTATGGTCATGAAGCTCATCAGAAACTGTTTGAATATTTTAAGGTGAGTCCCAAGGGCACCTATATCGGTCTTACGGGTAATTCAGGTTGGTGTAACTTATTAAATTCCCTGGGGCAATGGGCTCGAGGGATGAAAGTTGAAGGTACAGTGAAAGATTTAGCATTCACTCAAGATGAACAATTATGTCTTGTGGCCAACACCGCCGGGGAAATGTGGGAATTCTCCCTTAATCAACTGATGACTGGAGGAGGGAAAAAGTCCCTTAATCAAAATATCACCCTGGTGATTAGAAAATGGCAAGATGATGGCGTTCATATCACCAAGATTGCTTTTGGTGGTTCTAATGATAAATGGTTAGCCGTGGGGACTCAACTGGGGATTGTCAACATTTATGATCGGGCTAAATTAATCAGTGATGTCGATAACGATAAACAACCAGTACCATTGAAACTGGTGGATAATTTAGTATCGACGATTTCTACCCTTGAGTTTTCTCCCGATGGTCAATTATTAATCATTGCTCTGAGGTCCAAGAGAGATCAATTACGAATAATTCACTTACCTTCATGTCGTGTCTATCAAAACTGGCCTACTCTGGGTACTCCATTAGGTAAGGTCACTTGTGCCAAATTTGCTCCCGATAATTCGATGATGGCAATTGGTAATGAACAAGGCCGGGTTACGTTATGGAGACTTAATCACTATTAGCATAAATAATACAAAACAACCACTGCTCTAGATGATAGATAGCTATACTGGAGATGATGACCTTTTTTCAGACCCCGAGTGGTGCGCGCGACATCCCACATCTCACCACCTCGTTTGATTAATATTATCATTAACCATGGCTAGATTCATTGGGGCCCCGTACGTATGACGATGGTTTGGAAATATACCTAAAGATATACTAACATTATTAGTAAGGGTCAAACCAGATATAGAGATCCTATTACTCATCAAATGACTCCAGCTTTATACCGGGTGAGAGCTCCATTCTTTAAGAAGAATATGATTGGGTTGGCGATCTTTTCAATGATTCCTTTGGCAGTTTATGCTTATACTTGGAATACTCTTTCCAAGGATGAATTCAGTGATATTCCTATTCCTCCTCTTTCCGATTCCGAAATTGAAAAGTTAAAGAAGGAATATGAAGCCAGTAAGTAAAGGCAATACCAACCCTGGGGGTTTTAATTTGTATATAGTTAATACATTATTGATGGAGATTTAGGGGAAGTTGGTCAAAATTGGGAAAGCCATGAAAGTTAATGGTAAGAATGCACTATACTTAGTGGAGTCCATCCATCTGCTTCCAGGGTTAGTAGCCCTGTCACGCAACCTAAGCACGATGTTTTTTTTTTTTTTATTATATTTTAGTTTGAAGCCCCTAACAACCCCCTCTAAAAAATTCACTATTCCCTCATTCCCAAAATGTAAGATGAAATCATCATTAACCATATTTATTAACCGTTTTAAGGGACCCCTTATGCAAATGAATTTGACCCCTTTACTATCAAGCAACTTTAGGCGATGATTAGTCGACCCCAAATTGATGATGATAGATCTCCCCAATTGGTTTTGCTTTTGATGGTTGTTAGGTGG